>BQNB010077045.1:0-23553 GCA_026074375.1 Tanacetum coccineum
GGCATAAAGGGTTCGAGTCAATGCGGAATAGTCTTGGAAATGAGCTAGATAAAGGTGAATTCCCAACCCATTTGTCAATCCAAAACCGGGTAGATTCACCATTACCAACCTTTATCTTAAGAAGAGAATGTAAGTCAATTCCGTGCACACCAAGATCCACATTCAATTTAGCTATTTGGTACCAAGGACCGACTTGCTTCTAATAGAATAAGCATACAAACTGTGAAAGTGTTGTATTGTTTATTCTCATAATGGTTTTGTTTATACAGCCAATAGTTACATAAGTATTTAGAAGATATTTACAACTAATAAATAATAGGATCAGTTACAACTAGATACAGGATAAGGTGGAAGAAGGTACTGACAAAGTCTAAGCTTTGCCATTATCCTTAACACGCCCCCGAAAGATGGAGGATCCATCGGAGACTCCAATCTTGGAACGGAAATTGAGAAACATGCGTCGAGCCAATTGTTTAGTGAGAACATCAGCAATCTGATCCTTTGAGCTTATGTGTAATAAACGCAAAGATCCTTCATAAACTAGTTCACGAACAAAGTGATAATCAAGTGCCATGTGTTTCGTACGAGAATGGTAAACGGAATTTGCACATAAGTATGTACCTCCAGTGTTCTCACAATATAAATTTGGAGGCTGGGCAATACGAATACCAAGTTCGCCCAATAAGTCTTGAATTGAACCCAAAAAATTGAAGTTCAACTGTAGCATTTGCCACAGCTTTGTATTCTGCCTCCGTTGAGGAACGTTGGTTTTTGACGAGCCGAACACCATGAAATAATGTTGGAGCCAAGTTATAATACATAAACTGTTGTGGATCGACCGCCATCGCGAATGCTACCCCAATCAGAATGTGAGAATGCCGTGAGACTCAGTGGTGAGCCTCGTTTAAGAAACAAACCACAATGAATGGTACCTTTTAAATACCGAATTACTCGTTTGAACTTTGAAGGATTGCCAATGTAACTGTGTTGGTGCATGCATGAAATGTGACAGTTTATTGTGATACATTAGGACAGGTAATTGCTAGATATTGAAGTAACCCAACAAGTCGCCGATAAGGTGTCGCGTCACTAGTGGTGATCCATCAACAAGAGACAACATAACTGCTAAATCAAGAGGTGTGACAACTTCCTTAGCGCCTTTCATATGCGATTGTTCCAATAGATCAGAAATATGTCGATGTTGAAAGAAGAATAACCCCTGTGAAATAGGGATAACCTCAACACCTAAAAAGTGATGTAATTGTCTAAGATCTTTGATAGAAAACTTGTGTGATAAGGCGAAGACAAATTGATCCAAGAAATCATTGTGGTCACCGGTAAGAATACTGTCATCTACGTAAACCATGAATTAAGTAGGCTATTATACCATGATGATTATAGATAAACAATGATGCATCTGCTATGCGAGCTCCTCGCGCTCAAGAATCATATCTCCAAAATCTAAACTAACTAATGAATTTAGAGAGGATCCTAACTCGTTTGAGTGTTTAAAGCTCTAATACCATGATAATGCAAGACTATAAAATGTGAAAGTGTTGTATTGTTTATTCTCATAAGAGTTACATGAGTGATAAGAAGATATTTACAGCTAAAAACTAATATGACCAAATAATAGGATCAGTTACAAGTAGATACAGGATAAGGTGAAAGAAGTTACTGACACAGTTTAAGCTTGTTTAAGCTTTGTCATTATCCTTAACAAAAGTAACTCTGTATAAACAAGACTACATAACGATTTTTCAACAATTATAACTACAACATCATTAGCGATTAATAGAGTATGAGTATCTGATTCAGGATTATATCCTTCTTATATTGTTCAAACATACGTTTATGAATATTTTGCAATATAAACTGCACCACATAAGCATTTATATTAATCGATATTGTTACATGCCTGCGCCACAACGACCCGTACCACATCCTGACCGATGGCCGAAGTATATCACGGGTACATTAGTCCAATAATGACTCTGGACAACGATTTTGTGTGTGAATAATAGCAAATTGGGTTTTACTTTTGTTACAATTTATGTTCTAAAGTACAAAAGTATAACAATCTCTAAGATGGTGATAATTTGTATCACCTATATTATTTTTTATTTGTTTTATTTTCTTTATAAATTTGCTCTACACCTTCTTAAAAAGATGACCAAAAGGATCATGATGTGTTCGACACAATGTTTCTTTATCAAAATAATCGATGTCTTTCTTTGGTGGAACTCCTTTAATTTGTAATGAAAAAGTAAGCCTGAAATTAGAAACAAAAAACTTGTAACTGAAAGAAAGCAGATTCAATTGTCCAACACGTAAAGCGCAAACCATCACGCTAAGCATTCTATATCATTACCTTTGCAAACTCACTCCACAACTATATTATCTTGCAATAAATTTTTTGACAAAGCATATGTGTTTATTAGAAATGTACTTTCTTTAATTTATAAATCTAGGTAATACCTGCTATTTTGTTATAATCTAGTAAATATGACTGGCTTTTTTTACACGTAGATTAATTTTTATTTTTTTATTCCACGTGTACATTCTATGTAGATAATTTTATTTCTACCTATTTTTCATATTACTTGGAGTTAATTACATTTTGGTCCTTATGGTTTTTTTTTTCAAATTCACAAAAAAAATCATCAATAAGTGTCTAAACATTAAGGGGTTGTTTCCTTTATGGTATTTGTCATTGGGTTTAGGATTTAGAGACAAATTGACTTGTTTGGTTTAAATCCGTATGAAAAAAATCAGGACACAACATATATTTTTGAGGTTAATCAAATCCATACACACAAGCCAGGGATCAGGAAATCCGTTGACACACCACTATCTAATTTTTTATTATTATTTTTTGTTTTTTCCTCTCTCACATATAAATAAACTCTTTTTTATATTTATACTAGCTTATAGACCCGTGGATTCACGGGAAGTGTAGAATAAATAATCCATTAAGTAGTTAAATAAGTAAGAACTTATTTTGTAAGAAGTTACATTCATAAATAATGTAAGAAAAACACTGAAGGTAAACATGTTTCGTTAATATATGAAAGAAATAATCAGATAATAAGTGCATTATTAGATAAACATTTGAGTTTGTAACAATTAAATAAATAAATGTCATACTTTTAACGCAAGTCTGTGGTTTTGAACACGTGAGAACTTCAATCAGTTGCTTGATTAATATTTCTCAATAACATTATCAGGACTCTTACTTTTAACGCAAGTGTGTGGTTTGGAACACCTGAGAAATTCAATCAATTGATAAATTCTGATGAGAAAATGGATTGATCTATGGCGGCGCCACGTTCATTTTTATCTATGCTGTCGCAACTTAAGTAAGCCATTGAAAATTTCTCCAACAAATGATCGTTTATAGTGTCCACAACTTCATTCGTTTGAGCAAGAATGGCCTTTTCTTAGATATATGACAGATCATTTATGTTATCTAAACTGTTTGGATAAGTAAAATCGATAATAGATGTTACCTGGTGAGCCGCATGTATAAGAATTTTGTCAGTTACATCTATCGAAACCTCTCTGTCGTTTGCTTTTTGCGGTCCAATGAAATAAGGTAATTAAGTAATCATGTTCATAATATGATGATATAAGATAACATTATTTAGGAGAATTTGACAAATAAAAGAACGGTGCAATATGGTGTTACCTGACTATTCACATAAAATCACCCATATCAACTCGTTACACAATATTACCCATATCAACCTTACACAAAATTACCCATATCAACCTATTACACAAAATCGCCCATATTGACTCGTTACACAAAACAATTATAACAGTGACACTTAGTGGGTTTTACCATTAGAATCATTTCCCACCAGTAGAAAAATCTAATGGTAGAATGAATGTAACACAACAGTATAAATCAAATAGATTTTAACACAATTGAAGCTTACATAGATTATTTGTTTGAATCGAGGTTATGTGAATCACAGTAGATTGACTTATGATGTCTGCAAAATGAAAAGTGAATAAAATTAGTTTAACCTATATCCAAATCACAACAACATGTAATACATGTACGAATGAATCGGTTTCTTATGTATTTGTTTTTGAATCAGTGTTAGAGAGAGATTGATTTAAATTGGTGTTAAAGGTAGTCCTCATGATTATATTAATTGGGGTTATTAATGCATGTTCTTTAAAGGGTTGTAAAAAACCAAAGAGTGTAGAAGAAGATCAATTGGTGGAAGGTTTTGAATGTGTTTTAAAAATTAAACAGCATTGATGTTAATTGAAACTGGCGGATGTTTTTGAATTGACAAATAAAAGAACGGTGCAATATGGTGTTACCTGACTATTTACTCAATCACCCATATCAACCCGGTACATAAAATTACCCATATCACCCGTTACAGAAAATCGCCCATATTTGCTCGAATCAAGGCTATGCGAATCACAATAGATTGACCTATGAAGTCTGCAAAATAAAAAGTAAGAATAAAATTAGTTCAACCTATATCCAAATCATAACAGCATGTAATACATGTACGATTGAATATGTTGCTTATATATTTGTTTTTGAATCAGTGTTAGAGAGAGATTGGTTTAAATAGGTGTTAAAGAGAGATTTTTTATTAATATGGAATTGTAACTGATTATTAATGTTAAAGAGAGATTGGTTTAAATAGATTGTTGAAGAATAATCAATTAATGATAGGTTTTGAATGCGTTTTGAATATTATAATGTTAATTGAAACCGATTATTAATATGGAATTGTAACTGATTGTGGAAGAGTGTAGAAGAAGAATCAATTAATGGTAGGTTTTTAATGCGTTTTGAATATTATAATGTTAATTGAAACCGATTATTAATATGGAATTGTAACTGATTGTAGAAGAGTTTAGAAGAAGAATAAGTTAATGGTAGGTTTTGAATGCGTTTTAAATATTATAATATTAATTGAAACCGATGAATGTTTTTAATGCATGTTTTGATTGATGGTGCAAATATGGTGTTATACATTTATGGTTAATTAAGGTAGTCCACATAAGAAAATTTAATGGGATAATTAATTCTTATGCTTTAAAGGGTTGTAAAAAAGCTTATTTTATTTTATTACATAGTATATAGATATAGATAGATATAGATATAGATGATTCGAAACAAAATTATATTGATTATTTAAAAACAAACACATCAAAGTAGATAGGTGTCAATCAAAGATCAATTTGAATTGAATTATTAGGTTTACACCATAAACATAAAAATAATCGTAAATAATATAAATCAAATGGATTTCATACAACTGAAGCTTACATAGATTATTTGCTCGAATCAAGGCTATGCGAATCACTATAGATTGACCTATGAAGTCTACAAAAAAAAGTAAGAATAAAATTAGTTCAACCTATATCCAAATCACAACAACATGTAATATACATGTACGATTGAATATGTTGCTTATATATATTTTTTTGAATCAGTGATAGAGAGAGATTGGCTAATAGGTGTTAAAGAAAGATTGGTTATTAATATGGAATTGTAACTGATTGTAGAAGAGTGTAGAAGAAGAATCAATTAATGGTAGGTTTTGATTGCGTTTTGAATATTATAATCTGAAACCGATTATTCATATGGAATTGTAACTAATTATAGAAGATTGTAGAAGAAGAATCAATTAATGGTAGGTTTTGAATGCGTTTTTTGAATATTATAATGTTAATTGAAACTGATGAATATTTTTAATGCATGTTTTTAATGATGGTGCAATATGATGTTGTACATTTGTGGTTAATTAAGGTAGTCCACATAAGAAAATTTAATGGGATAATTAATTCTTATGCTTTAAAGGGTTGTAAAAAAGCTTATTTTATTTTATTACATAGTATATAGATATAGATAGATATAGATATAGATGATTCGAAACAAAATTATATTGATTATTTAAAAACAAACACATCAAAGTAGATAGGTGTCAATCAAAGATCAATTTGAATTGAATTATTAGGTTTACACCATAAACATAAAAATAATCGTAAATAATATAAATCAAATGGATTTCATACAACTGAAGCTTACATAGATTATTTGCTCGAATCAAGGCTATGCGAATCACTATAGATTGACCTATGAAGTCTACAAAAAAAAGTAAGAATAAAATTAGTTCAACCTATATCCAAATCACAACAACATGTAATATACATGTACGATTGAATATGTTGCTTATATATATTTTTTTGAATCAGTGATAGAGAGAGATTGGCTAATAGGTGTTAAAGAAAGATTGGTTATTAATATGGAATTGTAACTGATTGTAGAAGAGTGTAGAAGAAGAATGAATCAATTAATGATAGGTTTTGAATGCGTTTTGAATATTATACTGTTAATTGAAACCGATTATTAATATGAAATTGTAACTGATTGTAGAAGAGTGTAGAAGAAGAATCAATTAATGGTAGGTTTTGAATGCGTTTTTTGAATATTATAATGTTAATTGAAACTGATGAATATTTTTAATGCATGTTTTTAATGATGGTGCAATATGATGTTGTACATTTATGGTTAATTAAGGTAGTCCACATAAGAAAATTTAATGGGATAATTAATTCTTATGCTTTAAAGGGTTGTTCTAAACTGTGTTTTATTAGAGTTTATAGATAAAATAACTTATTTATAATATATTATATTTTTTTTCTTTTACATCAAATTTAAATCCAACCCTTAATTTAAATTTAAATTCAAATCTTAATCCTAAATTCATTTATAAATCAAACGAACCCTAAAGATTGTATGTTCCTGCATAAAGTTTTAGCTGTGTTGTTCTCTTAGTATTTTAATACCAATGATTATATTTTTCTCCACACAATCAATCGTACATTTCTCCTCGGATCTTTAAATCTTTGTTCTGGTCTTGAGTATCTAAACAACAAATATCATATGTTTCTGAACACAGTTTTCACATTTATGCTGTTCATGAGTATCTACATACCAAAGATCATATTTTCTTCACAACATCCGAATCATTTTGTTATTTCATCTACACAAACTTAACGACAATCAAACAACACAACCATCATCTTTATTTTTCAGATTATAGAAACTTCAAAATAAAATACATAAAAAAAACAGAACCACACAAACACCCTTTTACCTCCTAATCTTTATAAAAACTACCAGTTCCATACACACTCTCACAAAAACCACCCACCACCACTACGAAATGAAAAGCACCACCAGTTGCGGTCATATTTGGTAAGATCTGTGATGGGTAGTGGTTGGTTGTTGTTGTTGTGGTTAGTTGTTACGACTGTTGTTATTGGTGGGTTACAATAGATCTGAGATGGTGGTGGTGTTCATTAGTTTATGGTGGTCGGAGGTTGCCAGTAGAGTGTTCGACGAAGTGTCCGACAGTGGTGGCTCACTGGGGCAGCAAGTGGTAAAGGGGTGATTTTTAAGAGTGAAATATGAAACTCAGCAAAGTATGCTCTTATAATTATATCAAATAGAAATAGACTCCCTTGCCTATACTATTTAAATATAGTGAAAAATGAAGAGTTTTTTACCGACTCATAATATTTTAAAAACTTATTTACCATTGTATGAAGAGTTTTTTAACGACTCAAAATATTTTAAAAACTTATTTACCATTGTATGGTATATTGGGAAATATTGTAATTGTAAAACCCTACAAAAGGCAGGATTGTCGGGTGACATTAAATGTTTGCCCGGCCCGTGGTTAACCCATTGAATCTTCCGCTTTTAATGCAACCCGGTTCATTTAACCGGATCCGACCCATTGCTTAGAATTTAATGTTTCGACCCGCTTCTGACCCAAGTTGGCCCGACTCACCCACTACCCGATCTTGCATTTACTGTCTTTCCACGTATCCTTCCACGAAACCAAAAGAAAAATATACCACATATACCATCGATCGTTCTCTCTCTCTCTCTCTCTCTCTCTCTCTCTCTCTCTCTCTCTCTCTTTCTCTCTCTCTCTCTCTCTCTCTCTCTCTCTCTCGATACTTCTTCTTCCATTCCATCTAAATCTTTTTTTCTTTTCTTGCTTCAAATTGCAGGTATGTGTGGGAAATTTTAATTTTAATTATATATTTAAAAAAAAATCTGATGCTGATTTGAGGTGTTAATTTTTTTTCTTTTCATTCAATTCCATCTGATTTTCCTTTTTTTTTTGTGATTGCATATATGAGGTTCATCATTGTGGAGTTTGTCAGATATATGTGAAAGAAGTTCATGAAGGATTCTAATCTAATGAGTCTAAACGGAAGCTTAACTTTAGGTAAATGGGCGTGTTTATCTGGGTTTGGTTAATTTAAATCTTTTATATCCAATCTGCTTAGGTTAATTTGTAAATGCTATGCTTAAAAGTAATGAAAAAGATTTGATTTTGATGATCAGTTAGGCATGTTTTTGGGTTTTTGGATGTAATGGAGTGGGTTTATGACATGCGTTTGTGCTTAAATCAAAGACAAAAAATGAAGAAACCCGCAAAATTGCATGTGTTGATTTAAACCTAAATCGTTTTGTAAGTTTATCAAGCATTAATTATTATAGCAAATGTATGATTTTGTTGAAATTATACATAGGAGTGATTACCGCGAGATAAGCGGGGTAACTTTTGGCAATTTTGTGTCCCTCAAAAGTAGGCTGATGGGTTGTTTGTTCTCTATTTTGAAGTATGCATTTTAACTTATCAGGTCAACTTCACTTGACACTTAATTTTAACTTATTGTTGTTTGTTCTCTGTTTTGTAGTATGCATTTTACTTTATTATAGTTGGAGGTACAATATGGGCATCTTCATGGGCAGGTTTGTGCTAAATTTGCACCTTTCTATTAATTATTCTTGAAAAATATTAGAAATTTGACATAGTGTGTATTTTGTTTTGTTAAAAAAAGATTGTAAAATTTGACATGGGAATGTATTTGATTTGTAGAAATATCATGTTGGATGTGGACAGGAGAAAGACAATCAACAAAAATGAGGTTCAAATACTTAGAAGCCGCACTTCATCAAGACATTAACGCTGCGTTCTCGAGTTTTAAACCACAAGAAAAGAAAGTAAAAAAAAAGAAAAGAAAGGTAGAGGAAAGAAAATTTTAAGTAGTTAATAAAAATATTTGTGTTCTTGGGTTGAAGGAAAAGAAAGGAAAAAAGTTGATTTAATTACAATTATGTCCATGTTTGAGAGGTTTCAAGTTAAAAAAGCAAGGACAATTATGTCTTTGACATGCAAAATATTACTTTCCTTCCATTTCCTCCCATTTTTGGGAGGAAAGTTTTAGCCAACAATTTCCTTTCATTTTCCTTCCTTAAAAAAACTCAAGAACACAAATTTGCTTAAGTTTTCTTTCTTTCCTTTCTTTTCCCCTCAAAATTAAACTTGAGAACAGAGTGTAAGTTATTTGCCACTGAATTTAGAACTTCAGATGTTGTATCTATAAAGAGCAGGGGGTTGGTCTTTTTCATGTGAAGTTAGAAATTTGAAATTGCCGCTGCTTCTTAGCGGTAGGTCTTTTATTATAATCTGTAGAACTTCAGATCGACATAAGCTCTTTTATGACATGAAAAGTTAAGGATGACGAAGGTGGAAAGGATGGTCCATTGTTTTATGATGTGGCCAAATAGTGTCTCGAAATGTATAATAAATATTGTCGGATGTGTTTCTAAAGTGTATATTGTAACACCCCCAAATAGGGTCGTAGCGGAATATGGGTCTGAGAGTGTTATATCATAGATCAATAGCACAAGATATGGAGAACGACTCTATAAGAGTCATTTGAAAATGATACATTGGATTAAAAACAACTTGTTTGTTACAGAAGCCCGAAGCTTAAATTGTTCACCCATGAAAATATAAAGATTTTGGTACATAACAAATACTCTAAAATGTAATGCATTCAAATCTCCATGCAAAATGATTCCCAAAATGTTGACCCCCAATGTATCCTTTTCTATACTTATTGACCGAGAAAAAAATATGCTTTAAAACGTCAACATAAAGTTGGTGAATTCACAAGTTTGATAAATGTATAAAGTAGGACCGCAAGATTTCCAAATGTAAGACATGTAACACATACAATATCTCAAAAGTAATTACGAAATGCACTAAGCTCATAACACTAAAGCTACAACATATATGTATGTAAATTAATGCAAATAATGTGCCCGTGTAGATGTTCAACCCGCAACATCCAAATTGTTCCGACATGGTATACATTTGTTGTTTCAGTACATTCAAAACTAGTGAGCACTACTCACCCGAACAGGGATGTCAATCCCAAATAGATCTATTCATAACATTCGCGCTTATAGTCCAGTAATTAACAGTTCATGATTTATGGGCATAGTGGGTTATAGCTACGTAGGCAAACTCGTAATTTGTATAAAAGTGTACTTGCATCCAATCATAAAACAATGCATGTTTCTCACCCCAAAGTTGTAAATCAATGTAATCGTATAAAAGCGGGGCTATGAACTCACCGTAAGTGGATGATTTGATTAAAAGCGAACGCGTAAAACTCTAAAATAATGAAGTCGAGAAATGACCTAAAAATGAGAAATGTTATAGTCTCCACCCGTTAGAAGAGCCTTGTCCTCAAGGCTCAAGTTGCAACACTTGACGAAGGTACGGGTTTAGTAAAAAGATGCGGATACTTCTTTTGGAATTGGTCTTCATGTTCCCATGTGAACTCATGACTTCTCCTGGAGTTCCATCAAACTTTGATGATGGTGATACGGCTTTGCTTTAACCGCTTGACTTCACGGTCTATAATTTCTACTGGTTCTTCAACGAAATGGATTTTATCATCAATGTACATTTCATCTAACGGAACTGCCAACGGTTCATCGGATAAACACTTCTTTAGATTAGATACATGAAACGTGCTATGAACCCTAGTTAACTATTGAGGTAGTTCGAGTCTATAAGCAATGGTTCCCACTTTGGCTAACACCTTGAAAGGTCCAATATATCTCGGGTTCAACTTCCCCCGTTTGCCAAAACGTACGACCCCTTTCCAAGATGATACCTTTAACATCACTCGGTCACCCACTTGAAATTCTAAGGGCTTATGCCTCACATCGGCGTAACTCTTCTAGCGATCGCGAGCGGCTTGAATTCTTTGTTTGATTTGGACAATCTTCTCGGTTGTCTCATGAATAAGTTCTGGACCGTTGAGCTGAGCGTCTCTGACCTCGGCCCAACAAACAGGTGATCGACACTTCCGACCATAAAGTGCCTCGAATGGGGCAGCTTTAATGCTAGCATGATAACTATTGTTGTATGAAAATCCGATCAATGGTAAGTGTCTTTCCCAACCATTCCTAAAGTCTATCACGCAAGCGTGTAACATATCTTCTAATGTCTGAATGGTCCTTTCACTTTTCCTATCGGTTTGTGGATGGTATGCCGTACTCATACCCAACTGAGTACCCATAACCTTCAGAAATGACCTCTAAAAATTTGACGCAAACCTAGGGTCACGGTCACAAATGATTGAGACTGGTATTCCATGTCTCGTGACTACTTCTTTCAAGTACAGTCTTGCTAGTTTGTCCATAGGGTCAGTTTCCCTCATCAGTAAAAATTATGCAGACTTGGTGAGTCGGTCCATAATTACCCATATAGTATCATTTCCACTTTGCGTCCTTGGGAGCTTGGTGACAAAATCCATGGTGCTATTGTCCCACTTCCATTGAGGAATCTCTAGTTGTACCAATAAGCCAGATGGTTTTTGGTGTTCAGCTTTGACTTTTAAACACGTCAAACACTTGCCAACGTAGGTGGCAATGTCTGCTTTCATGTTAGGCCACCAGTATAGTTGCTTCATGTCTTGGTACATTTTATCAGAACCCGGGTGAACAGAATATTTTTACTTGTGAGACTCATGCATAATTAGATCCCTTAGATCACCGAAGCACGGCAACCAACTCCTGTTATTAAGACACAGTGTTCTGTCTGCACGCAGTTCCAATTTCTCCTTCCTGGGTTTTTCTGCGTCCTTCGAATTTTCAATCAGCATACCTCCCACATCTTCAGACTTGAGGTTTTTTGGTTTTCTTGCCTCAGTCTGAGCCTCTAAAATCCGCTTGGGAAGAGCCAAACCAATAGTCATAACTAAGGCTCGAACCCATAATGGCTTATTTCGTTCCTTCTTACTCAATGCGTCAACAGCCACTACGTTTGCTTTCCCCGGGTGATAAGGAATTTCACAATCGTAATCACTAAGCAATTCCAATTAACGGCATTGTCTCATGTTCAAGTCCTTCTGATCCAGGATATGTTGTAAACTCTTATGGTCAGTGAACACGGTGCACTTTGTCTCGTATAAATAGTGCCTCCAGATCTTCAGAGCGAAAACTACTGCGCCAAACTCCAAATCATGAGTGGTGTAATTTTTATCATGAATTTTCAGTTCTCGTGATGCATAAGCAATCACCTTTTTTCTTTGCATTAGCACAGCGCCCAACCATTTGATCGAAGCATCGCAGTAAGCGATAAAGTCTTCACTTCATTCGGGTAAATACAGAATTGGTGCACTACACAACTTCTGCTTTATCAATTGAAAAGCGGTTTCTGCTTTGTCACTCCAATCAAACTTGACCTTCTTTTGAGTAAGCTTGGTCATTGGCTTGGCGATCTTTAAGAATCCTTCAATGAATCTTCGGTAATAACCGAAAAGGCCTAAAAATTGATGAATCTCTATTGCAGTCTTAGGAGATGCCCAATCTTTAATGGATTCGATCTTGGCGGGATCCACGTGAATACCCTGATTGTCAATCACATTACCAAGGAACTATACCTTAGGAATCCAAAATTCGCATTTAGAGAATTTGGCAAACAACTGCTCCTTTTTAAGCAACTCCAAGATTAACTCAAGATGCTTTTCATGCTCTTGCTTGCTCTTTGAGTAAATCAGAATATCGTCAATAAAGAGAATTACGAATTTATCCAAATATGGTTTGCACACCCGATTCATGAGATCCATAAATACAGCAGGTGCGTTATTCAAACCAAACGGCATAACTGGAAATTCATAATGTCCATATCGATTTCTGAATACGGTCTTTGGAATGTCTTCTTCGCAAACCCTTAGTTGATGGTAACCCGATCTCAGGTCGATCTTCGAGTAGACACTCGATCCTTAAAGTTGATCGAACAAATCATTAATTCTTGGAAGCGGGTAACGGTTCTTCACCGTCAGCTTATTTAATTCCCGGTAATCAATGCACATCCAGAATGATCCATCCTTCTTCTTGACAAACAAGACTGGAGCTCCCCAAGGAGAGAAACTAGGTCTTATAAAGCCTTTGTCGGAAAGTTCTTTCAGTTGGTCCGACAATTCTTTCATCTCAGACGGAGCCAATCGATAAGGTGCCCGTGCTATCGGTGCAGCACCAGGTATCAAATCGATTTGAAATTACACTTGGCGGGTTGGTGGTATACCCGGCAAGTCCTTGGGAAAAACTTCAGGAAAGTCTTGAACTATTGGTACGTCTTCAAGTTGCTTCTCCTTCGACTTGTCTTCTGCCTTTTTTGTGGTAACATGTACCAAAAAGATAGGACATCCTTTTAGCAAATACTTTTGCGTTTTGGTACACGAGATGATGTTTAATCGTGACTCTTATCCGTTGTTGCTTCCGTCACCATGAAAAGTTAAAATTTCACTCCCAAAGGGAACTAGAACGAGTTTCTTATCACAAACGATTACGGCATGATATTTAGCTAACCAGTCCCTACCGATAATGACGTCAAAACTACCCATCTCTACGGGCATTAAGTCGATGTTGAATGGATGGTTTAGAAAACTTAAAGTGCAACCCCGTATAAGTGTATTAACCCAAATTATTCTACCATCAGCTAACTCGACATCCTAACCATGATCTAATATAGTCGGGATGATATCAATCAAAGAACTAAATGCAGTAGATATGAAACTCCTATCGGCACCGGTATCAAATAAAATCGAAGCATAACGGTTATTTAGGAGGAACGTACCCGTGACAACATTAGAGTTCGGGTTTGTTCTAGCAGAGCCCACAGCATAAGCTTTTGTTATAGCATTCCCATTTCCAGCCCAATTTCCCTGATTTCCATTCTTTAACTTTAGGCAATCACTCCTGAAATGACCCTGAGCTCCACACTCATAGCAAGTAAGAACTCTTTGGTTTGTCCCTTGGGCTCTTTGGTTGTTGTTGGCAGTAGCCAGCCTGTTTTTACAGTCACAGGCCGAATGGCCAATCCTTTTACAGTTAGTGCACTTGGGAGCACATGGCCCATCATGGTGATAGTTGCACTTGGGGCACAGAGGTTTGATTCCTCCGTACAATTTCTTCTTACCAGGCCCAGTAGTATAAGCCAGTGCCGCATTATTTCTTTTGAATGGCTGTTGTTGGTTTTGGTTGTTTCGAGAGGTGTCCTCAAACTTCCTCTTATTCTCAGCCTGACATTCAGTAATAGTGAGGATCTTTTTATCCATCACTTCAGTGGCAAACTCAATTGCCTCCTACATTGTCTTGGGCTTTGATGCCTTTACACGTCCATGTATCATATTAGGGAGTCCACCGACATACTTTTCAACTACATCCGATTCCTCAGGAAACATTCTATCACACATCAATACCAACTCTTGAAAGCGTTAGTTGTAACTCATCACATTGGTTCCTTTTACCTTTAGGTTCTACATTTCAGTTTCTAACTTTTTGATCTCACCCCTTGGGCAGTATTTATCGGTCATCATTTTCTTCAAAGTCTTCCATGGCATTGCATATGCAATATCATGCCTGACAGCCCTAACGTGGGAGTTCCACCATGTCAAGTCATTTCCTTGAAGAGTACAAGTTGCAAATTTGACCTGACATGCGACAGTGTAGTTGCTGATGTGGAAAACAGATTCTATCTTTTCTAACCGTTGGGTCAGTCCGACAACCCCTTCAGTGCCTTTGAAATTCATAGGCTGGCACTTCAGGAAATCTGTGTAAGTGCATTCACGGACAGTAGACGCTTGTCTTCTTCCGCCAATTCCTGAATCATGGCTGTCATCGCCATTTCTGCTCCTGTCCGCATCACGTTCTGCCAACACAGCAGGAACGCCTCGCTCTATTAGTGTCCTAAGTTGAGCATCGGTGACAGGTGTAGAGGTGGGAGAGGTTGTTGTGGCTGGTGATTCCCTTATAGTTCTTTTCCTTGGTGCCATTTTCTTCAAAATTACAAGAAATATAATACACGTTAGATTTCATACAATCATAAACGCAACATGTCATATGCATAATAAATAAAACAAGATCACAACACACAGTGAAATGTACAACTGAAGTGAAATCAACAATGACATAAATAAATCAACATCCATACACGATAGTTTTGATTACAACACGATCAGTACAATGAGATACAAAAATGAAAAATATGGTCTAAGGCAATGCTAGTTGGGGATCACCCATAATACTTAGCATGCCATACAATGATAGCTAGAAAAAAAAAGTCCCTATAGCCTACTAGCTGGGAGTAACCCATAAAACTTAATAGGCTATATAGGATAGCTACAAATGATACATGACTAACAACTGCTGCCAGCCTCAGCTGGCTCATCCTGGGGCTCTGGATCTCTAGCCTCTAGTGTCTCAATACGTCCAAGCGTTGTAGTCAACTGAGTCTGAAGTGATGAAGTCTGAGCAATCAATGTGGCAACCTATGCCTCTAGTGTCCTAACATGGGCCTTTATGGTTGTACTTCTGTCCTCAGAACTAGTCCATGCTATACGAGCATACATCGCCTCTCTATCCAAAATCATAGATGTGTGGCGGTGATATGGCCTATCTCTGAATAGTGTGTTGACTCGAGCTCTCAGAAAAGCCCGGTCGTCATGTGCCTCTTTGAATCGTACCTGAAACTCATCAGTCCTCTGCATAACGGTAGTATCAAGCTTTGTCACTCTCTGGTTGACCCCCTCCAAGGTGGTCAATGCTACATCAAGCATGGCCTCAACAATATCATCCCAAGTATCGGTAATCCCATAACCCGTCTTTATAACCCTGTCTCTCCTAAGGTCAGCCTCTAGAGTAGTCATTGGCTGTCTCGCAGCACTAGCTGCTGAACTCTCCCCTATCACAAGTCCGAGAGCGGGAGTAGTAAGGCAATCTCTCTTTTGAGGTGGCATCTCAGCCTTAGGAATATCATTCATACGGGAAATAGATGGAAGTAATAAGGGTGGTTATGCAGCTCTCATCCGAATCCTAGCTGCCCTATAGCCTAATGGTGCCCCTGCATCAGTAGGGCTAGTAGTGAGTGGTGATGGTAGAGGTAATGGTGGAGATGCTACAGGTAGTGGTGGTGTAGGTGCGGCAGCATGCTCAGCAATGCGTGCCTCCATGGATGCTGACATAGGTGGCTCAAGTCTGACAGTCTTCCGTGCCCTACGGAGACGTGTCTGAGCAAAGGGGACCTTAGTCTGAGGTGATCTAGGTGTAGGTGCAGACTCATCAGTCTCAAATGCCTCTGTATCCCCAGCTGAGGGAACAGGGTCAACAATAGGTATAGCAGAAGAGTCGGCCGGAGCTAGGTGCTCCTCCTCCTCCTCGTCATCATCCTCGTCCTCAAAGGGCTCCTCATCCTCATCATCAGTATCATCATCATCATCGTCATCATCGGAGGGCTCATCATCACCATCCCCTCCATCAGCAGGATAGTCAGTATGATCCTCCTCGGGGTCCTCCTCCGGATCCTCATCCGGATCGGAGTCGGCCACGTAGCCTGGTGATAAGGCAGTAGGTGAGGCATCAGCAGGTAGAGGCTGGTCCTCCAAGGGTGCCTCAGCATCGGATGGTGCTAAGTACTCGGGGTACTCAGGCTCCGGTACATATGGTACATCAACAGGTGAAGGTGGGTGCTCAGGACCCGGCACGTAATCAGGAGATGGTGGGTGCTCAGGTCCGGGCACATAGTCAGGAGATGGTGGAGCTACTGGCTGCATGGGGAGTCCATCATATCCGTATACGATGACTCGTGGAGGGCCTCCATCAGACGGCTCCTCATCAGCTCCCCAAAAGACTCTCCCTGGCTCGGAATCAGTGTAGACAGATGTGTAGGTGACAGTGGATGAAGACATGACTGCTGTAACAACAAAATAAACTTATATAAGTATATTATATGAGGTCAATATAGTATATACGTAGTATAATATAAACACGTATATAGATCATGAAAGCATATAGTGTAACCGACTAATGCAACTCAATAGTGTATGTATGTCCCGTGAAAACTTTTGTATGATGCAATGTTTGAAAATGGTTATAGTCCAAGTAAAACATTTGACCTGGTTCTCTATAACCTTGGCTCTAGATACCAATCTGTAACACCCCCAAAATGGGTCGCAGCGGAATATGGGTCTGAGAGTGTTACTTCATAGATCAACAACACAAGATATGAGAACGACCTCTATATGAGTCGTTTGAAAATGATACATTGGATTAAATAAACTTGTTTGTTACAGAAGCCCGAAGCTTAAATTGTTCACCCATGAAAATGTAAAGATTTTGATACATAACAAATACTCCAAAATGTAATGCATTTAAATCTCCATGCAAAATGATTCCCAAAATGTTGACCCCCAATGTATCCTTGTTCTTGTACCTTATTGACCTGAGAAAAACATGCTTTAAAACGTCAACATAACGTTGGTGAATTCACAGGTTTAATAAATGTATAAAGTAGAACCGCAAGATTTCCAAATGTAAGACATGTAACACATACAATATCTCAAAAGTAATTACGAAATGCACTAAGCTCATGACACAGAAGCTACAACATATATGTATGCAAATTAATGCAAATAATGTGCTCGTGTAGATGTTCAACCCGCAACATCCAAATTGTTCTGACATGGCATACATTCGTTGTTTCAGTACATTCGAAACTAGTGAGCGCTACTCACCCGAACGGGGATGTCAATCTCAAATAGATCTGTTCATAACATTAGCGCTTACAGTCCAGTAATTAACAGTTCATGATTTATGGGCATAGTGGGTTATAGCTACTTAGACAAACTCGGAATTTGTATAAAAGTGTACTTGCGTCCAATCGTAAAACAACGCATGTTTCTCACCTCAAAGTTGTAAATCAATGTAATCGTATAAAAGCGGGGCTATGAACTCACTGTAAGTGAATGATTGGATTATCTAAATCAAATATGTAAATCGTCTCGGCAATCCGAATGCAACCTAATTAACTTTAGGTCGTATGAGCATAAAGTATTTTATATAAATAAAATATCATATTTTATATAGTTACACCACCGCCTAATAGTTTTTGTTAAACTTTAAAAAGTTGAATATTAATTAAATCGTACTTTTTTAAATAAAGGTACATGTAATTATATCCGTAAAGAAAAATATCATTTTTGTTTACTAATGTACTACTCCCTCTGTCCCAATTTATTTGTCCCTGTTTGACTTTGTGGTTCTTTCCTTATCAACTTTGACCTTAAATAATTTTTTTTGTGTTATATAAGACTTGATGAAAATTATACCAATGAAATATACATTTAAAACTCAACCCATTCATATATTTTGCATCATATACTAAATAATGCAAACAAAATTATTTAAGGTCAAAGTTGATAAAGAAAGACCCAAAAAGTCAAACAGGGACAAGTAAATTGGGACGGAGGGAGTATTTGTTAAAAATATATGATTTAATATTTTTATTGATTATGTATTAATACTATATAATTAATTTAATTGTTTTTATCAATTAATATATATAAGTAAAAATAGTGCACAAGGTTTTATAAACATCGTATCTTTATCGTTTTAACTTCGTTTTACGCGTTTCTTATGTTCACAGTTTCGTATTAAGAAAATACTGTTATGAACAGTAACATTAGGTGAAAGTTTATAAAAATACTTTTTTATAACTTTAATTATTGAAATCGTATTTTAATTGTATCTCGTTCATTTTAATTCGGTTTTTAGTGATTCCTATGTTCACGTCTTCGTAATTAAAAGCTCTATTTAGGAAAATTAATCCCCATCAGTTTACTATTATGAAAAGTAACATATTTTTATAAACTTACTTTTATAAAAATATTTTTTAACTTAAACTTGTAAATAATGTATCACCTTCATTTTAAATTCGTTTTTCAAGTTTCTTACATATTTGGATTCCTCATGAAAAGTACTACCTTTGTAAAATATTTTCCATTACTTTATCAGATCTGAAACAGTGATATTTTTATAAAATAACTTCTATAAAAATACTTTTATACGTTTAATTATTGTAAACTTAAAAATATCATATCTCCTTCGTTATTGCTCGATTTTTCAAGTTCCTTATATGTTCATGATCCGTGTGATGAGTACTAATTTAATAAATAATAAAACATATACATTATTTGACGAAATTAAACAGAATGTATAAAATTAGTTTGTATGATTATGTTTATAAAACAAGTTTTATACTTCCATTTATTAGGAGCTTTTGTACAAATCTTTTACCAAGTTTTCTATCATATGTCTTACATATAATAAGTCCTCTAAAGGTCCATAACAATTGTCCAAGTGAAAACCATGTCTTCATGATCTTTTGTACATAAACATGTAATTAACTTTCAATATAAAATAATTTACAAACCTAACTTATAAATTATTTAACACTTATATATAATGTGTACTTCCATTTTAAGTGTTATTTCATCACCATACATATAGAGTTCGATTTTATATATGTCTTGTAGTATCCCAAAAATCATAAAAATACATCTAGTTGGTGTTTAACATATATAACAAGCATGTACACATAAGATAATGAATGAATGGAAATGAGATACTTTAAATAGACCTTATAGGAGATGAGGAGAATGATGAACACAAGATAAAAACCCTAGCAAGGCTTCTAAATTTGAAACCCTAATTTAGAAAACCCTAAATATTATTTCTTGAATAATCCTTACTAAACCCAAATCCAAGCTTGCAATACCCTTGAGTGACCTTAGATATACTTAGAATAAGCCCATGAATGCTTGGAATACCTTAGAACCAAAAGAAAAATGAAACCTTAGTTTGTAAACTTTGGCTGTGGGTTTTGGCTAAGAAAAGAAAGAGTTTTTGTGGCTTGGTGAATTGTTTAGTGAATGTAAATGGATGCTAGTTGTATGACTTCCTTTATATAGCAAGTGGAAAACCTAAACAACCTTAAACATTACCATGAGGACTTAGTGGTTTGAAGTACAAATGCAAAGAGTTATCCTCCTCCCAAGACCCATACAAGGCTAAAATGGGTGTTTAGGGTACATGTGATGTGCCAATTTATGGATACATGGGATGAGGTACTAGTGTGTAAGGTTTATAACATGTAAAGGTAAGAGTTAGTGGGTCTTTAGGGTTTATTTCTTATGTATAAGTCTCCTAACCGGCCATGAGTCTTAATTAGTTTATAAATAAATTAATTTTTGTTTATTGGGTATAAAAGTGGGTATTTGTTTGAGTGTAGATGGGTATTGATGCTTCCGGGTATGCCTAAATGTAATTTATTATAAACCTAAACGTTTACGTAACCAATAAAAATAAAATAGGAAAAGTTATAAATTATACTCTAAATAATTATATAACACTTCCTTGACGTGAACTTTTATTTGTTTGTTGTCCGTTTACGTTGAATGATGATTTTTAGTTTACGCGATTTAACTATATGATAATAATTAAAAGTGAACGCGTAAAACTCTAAAAATAAATAATGGCAATAATTGAGTCGGGAAATGACCTGAAATAACGGATTGTTATAGTCTTCCCCCATTAACGGAGCCTTGTCTGCAAGGCTCAAGATGTGGCGCTCGTCGTGGGTGCGGTTTTTGTGTAGAGGTGCGGATACTTCTTCCGGAATTGATCTTCACGTTCCCATGTGAACTCAGGACCTCTCCTGGAGTTCCATCGAAACTTTGATGATGGGGATATGGCTTTGCTTTAACCGCTTGACTTCACGATCCATAATTTCCACTGGTTCTTCATCGAAGCAGAGTTTATCATCAATGTGTATTTCATCCAACGGGACTGCCAACGGCTCGTCGGATAAATACTTCTTTAGATTGGATACATGAAATGTGCTATGAACCCTGTTTAACTGTTGAGGTAGTTCGAGTCTATAAGCAATGATTCCCACTTTGGCTAACACCTTGAAAGGTCCAATATATCTCGGGTTCAACTTCCCCCATTTGCCAAAACGTACGACCCCTTTCCAAGGTGATACCTTTAACATAACCCGATCACAAACTTGAAATTCTAAAGGCTTACGCCTCACATCGGCGTAACTCTTCTGGCGATCACGAGTGGCTTGAATTCTTTGCTTGATTTGGACAATCTTCTCGGTTGTCTCATGAATGAGTTCTGGACCGGTGAGCTGAGCGTCTCCGACCTCGGCCCAACAAACAGGTGATCGACACTTCCGACCATAAAGTGCCTCGAATGGGGCAGCTTTAATACTAGCATGATAACTATTGTTGTACGAAAATTCGATCAGCGGTAAGTGTCTTTCCCAACCATTCCCAAAGTCTATTACACAAGCGCGTAACATATCTTCTAATGTCTGAATGGTTCTTTCGCTTTGCCCATCAGTCTCTGGATGGTATGCCGTACTCATATCCAGCCGAGTACCCATAGCCTTCTGAAATGTCCTCCAAAAATTTGACGCAAACCTAGGGTCACGGTCACAAATGATTGAGACTGGTATTCCATGTCTCGTGACTACTTCTTTCAAGTACAGTCTTGCTAGTTTGTCCATAGGGTCAGTTTCCCTCATCGGTAAAAAGTGTGCAGACTTGGTGAGTCGGTCTACAATTACCCATATGGTATCGTTTCCCCCTTGCGTCTTTGGGAGCTTGGTGACAAAATCCATGGTGATATTGTCCCACTTCCATTGAGGAATCTCTGGTTGTACCAATAAGCCAGATGGTTTTTGGTGTTCAGCTTTGACTTTTAAACACGTCAAACACTTGCTAACGTAGGTGGCAATGTCGGCTTTCATGTTAGGCCACCAGTATAATTGCTTCATGTCTTGGTACATTTTATCGGAACCCGGATGAACAGAATATTTTGACTTGTGAGACTCATGCATAATTAGAGTCCTTAGGTCACCATAGCATGGCAACCAACTCCTGTTATTAAAACACAGTGTTCCGTCCGCACGCGGTTCTAATTTCTCCTTCCTAAACTAACAGTACTAACACTTTGTACTGGCAGCACTAACTATTATACTAACAGTACTAATGACTTAGACTGTTTTCTCTAATCTTCAGCAGCAGCACAAACTTGAACCAGCAGCATTAAGTTGTAGAAGCCTCTAATTCCCAACAATCCTCCCCTAAACTTGTGATTTACCTTCAAATCATCAAGTTTCTGAATTAAACCTTCTGTGTTGAGGATGCTTCCAAACACCTTACTGTCTTGGTCTGTTTGCTTGATAGAAGATCTTTCTTAAAAGTTCTCTAGACATCTCACTATCTGCTTCTACTAATAGTCTAGCCACCATCATCAATCCAAGTGTTCCTCTGGTTAAAGGATATTCTTTCTCAACCAACATGAAGATATCATGTCCTCTTACTGAAGATACATGGTGAACACCACATGTATCATAAAGCCTCCATACCAAAGGATCATGCATATACCTTTGAAGCTTCCATAGAATATCATCATTATCTGGTTCAAACAATCTCTTCAGTTCAACCCACAATTCCTTCTCTTTATCATCTGTAGGCTCTGTTGTATTGAACCTCTCCTTAACCAAATCCTAAAGCTTAACCAGGTCATCTCTATTAAATTTCTTCAACATATCAGCAAAAATCTGATAAGCTTCTGTATGGTTTCCAACTCTGATAATTCTCCAATACCTTCTTGTGTCTTCAGAGTAAACCTCCCAGTCTATGATTGGATACTTAACCTGCAAAGGTTGAATAACAAGTTCTTCCACTGGAACTATCACTAATAATTTTTATAGTTCTTCTTCTGATAATTCTTTTTCCTTTTTTGCTGATTGTTCTTCACCTAAACTAGAAGCTTCTCTAGTCTTTTGTATTTTAACAGGCTTTTCTAAAACTTCTTGACTTGCTCTTTTAAGTCTTTGAACCTCCAACTCAGAACCCATAGGCACAAAAGATTGTACCTTCCTCATCTTTAACCTGCTCAAATGAAAGTGACTTTAATGTTTAATAAACTAACCTCCTTCTTGGTTCTTGATGTAATTTGACATGTAATCCTTTTGTTAAGTAGGATTCATTAGCTTGTTACTCTTAGCTTCAACTCTTTGTTGGGCAAAGAACTTCTTTCTTTGATTGACAAGTTCCACAAGCTTCATTGGTAAATCTTCTTCACTACACTTTTCACCTGCTTGTAACTGTTGAACAAAATCTTCATCTGTTGCAACTCTAGCCAATACATCATCCCATTCAGCATCTGTAAAACCCCGAGCTGCTTGATGCACTTGAGCCATTCTCTGTCTTTCTGCTGCATCAAACTCTTCTTGTAGCTTTTGAGCTACTTCTTCATCCCTGCTAATTTGA
>BQNB010077046.1:0-28043 GCA_026074375.1 Tanacetum coccineum
CATATCTTGTGCTATTGATCTATGAAGTAACGCTCCCGGACTCATTATTCCGCTGCGACCCAATTTGGGGGTGTTACATTATAAGTACTAAGTATTTTGAACAACTACTACCATATATAATTCTATATAGCTACATCACCATCTAATTGCGTTTGTGAAACCGTATTTATAAAGTTAAAACGTTTATAAATAGTTCCTTAGTAAACCGATGTAACTTTATCGTTTTAAGCCCGTTTCTTACGTTTCTTATGTCCACGCTTTCGTATTAAGACGAGTTATCAAAATATTACATTTTCATATTTTTAGTCCCCTGATGAACAGTTTTTTTTACTGTTCATGACAATTTATAAATTTATTTTTATAGATTTAGTTATCGTAAAACCGTAAATGTCGTATCTTATTCGTTTTAACTCCGTTTTTATTGATTCTTTCGAACACGTCTTCGTAATTACAAATTCTATCAAAATATAACATTTTTCAAAAATATATATCTGTTATGAATAGTGATTTTTACTGTTCATATTTTAAAATTTTATTTTTATAAACTTTAATTACCGTAAACTTGCGAAATTCATAACTCCTTCGTTATTGATCAAAAAATTATGATTCTTAATGTTTTGGAATCCTAAATATATGTGTGATCTGAGAAAAATAACCAACCTTATATATCAGTAGTATTTTGTAACTTGTTTTTATAAAATTTCTTTTATAAACCCGTTTATTATCGTATAACTTGTAAATTACGTATCTTCTTCGTTATAAATCGGTTTTTCGAGTTTCTTATCTTTTTGAAATCCTCATGGGATGTATTATTTTATAAAAATATAAAATCAATAGGTTAAATTTCGAATTAAAACAGAAACGTTTGAGCTTTTTGTTAAAATGTGTTTTAAACTTCATTTTGTAACATTTAAGTTTAACCACCTTGTTACAAGTCCATTACAACACTCATTATCACATGTATTACATCCTAGGGTCCTTAAGTCCATCATTGTCCAAAAATGTCCAAGAATTACAAGGTTCATATGTGTACATACTTATTTGTTCATTAACTTTCATAAGTATACATTTTAGGTAACTTGTTTATATAAACTTTTTATACATAAACCATACTTGTACATCACTTATACATCCATTATAACATGATATGAACATTAATTCAACATATATAAAAGTTCACCAAATCATAAACAAGTGTAAAAATCTATTTTTACAAGTAAATAAGTCCTTAGATGGTGATTAACAACATAAACATCATATATGCATAAAATCATGAAAATAAAGAGATTATAAGTTTTAGGTAACCTTAATTTGAAGCGTGGTGATGAAAAAAGTGATCTAAACCCTTGTTTAGAAACCAAACCCTAGCTTACAACCCTTGAAAACCCTAATTCCAAGACAAAACCCTAATCTTGCTTCTTCTTTGTTTAACCTTTGTAAACTTTAAACTAACCCTTTTAAATACCTTAGGTTATCTTAGAAATGATGTCGGTATGTGTGTAAATGTTGAAAATAAATTTTGTATGGTTTGTTTGTAGTTTTTAAGTGTGGTTGTGGCCTATAGGGAGGAAAAAGGGAGGTGTTTTATGTTTTACACTTAAGGAAATAAGTATGTATGTGTGTTCTATACTAGTGAAGACCTTATATAACATATGACTAGTCAAAAAGTGTACATGGAAGTCTTGACACAATGGGAGGGTTTCATGGGAAGTCTTGGTCAAAGCTAACTTAGTCATGGTTTAGGTTTAATGAAGTAGTGTTGTACAAAACAAGTTGGTGATTTTTTTGTGCTCTTTGTCTCTTAATCTTGTTGTTTCCGTGGGATGTGGGGGGGATGTACATGGTCCTTTGTGTTTCTTTGTTCCCTAATGTGTAGGTTATCCCATGAAATCAAGGAGGGAAATGACTAGCTATTATCTTGCATAAAAGAAAGAAATGAAAGTATTACTTGTACTTTTATAAGTGGTAATTTTTGTTTATAATGTATAAGTTTGAAATTCTAAGTCTTGGTTTGCTTCCTTTTAAGTGGGACGACCCAAATAACAACCATGGGTAAAGTTTTATAAAAACTTTGAGCATTGGAATTAAAAATGGGCATTTGTTGAAGCGTAGAAATTTTTTGGTGGTTCGAGAATGCCTAAACGTAACACTTTACGCAACAATAAAAAATAAAATGATAAAACTGTTAATAATTATCCTCTAAATATTTATCTAACACTTGTTTGACGTAAACCTTACTTTGTTTGATGCCCGTTTACGTTGAATGATAATTTTTAGCTTACGCGATTTAACTTAACTTTTACGATTAAAGCAATCTGCGTACAATACTAAAAAATACTTGTGGAAGTTATTGAGTCGTAATGACCACTAAATCTCGAGGTCGTGTATAGCAGATCCATGTCAGTGATGGCTTGGGTCCCCAAAAGAAACTAATTTTCTTATCTAATGTGCAAGACAATCCATAAATGGATTTACGGGATCAATGAGTGATTGATAGTGGATGTTCAAGGCACATGGCAGGGAACATGTCCTATCTTACAGACTATGAAGAGATAGATGGAGGATATGTTTCCTTTGCAGGTAACCCCAAAGGAGGGAAAATCATAGGCAGAGGTACCATTAAAACTGGTAATCTAGATTTTGAAAATGTGTATTTTGTGAGAGAGTTAAAGTTTAATCTCTTTAGTGTCTAACAAATGTGTGATAAAAACAATAGTGTTCTTTTTAATGACACTGAATGTATTATTTTATCTCCAAACTTTAAGTTAACTGATGAAAGTCCTGTTTTACTTAAAGTTCCTAGAAAGAACAATATGTATAGTTTTGATTTAAAGAATATTGTTCCTAAAGGAGGTCTAACTTGTCTCTTTGCAAAAGTCACATCTGATGAATCTGAACTTTAGCATAGGAGGCTTAGACACATAAATTTCAAAACTATAAATAAACTGGTTAAGAGAAACCTTGTAAGAGGTTTACCTTCAAAACTTTTTGAAAATAATCAAACCTGTGTTGCTTGTCAAAAGGAAAAGCAACATAGAGCTTCTTATAAGTCCAAAACAGTAAGTTCAATCAGCCAACCTTTGCATATGTTGCACATGGATTTGTTTGGTCTAATATTTGTAAAAAGCTTAATGAAAAATATATATTTCCTAGTTGTCACAGATGATTACAGTAGGTTTAGTTGGGTTTTCTTTTTAAGTACTAAAGTGAGATAGTGGGATACTTAAGTCCTTTATAACTAGAGTAGAAATTAATAGATAAAGGGTTAGGTAATTAGGTGTGACTAATGGACACTGGAGTTCAAGAATAGGATGAATCAGTTTTGTGAGAGAAAAGGTATTAAGAGAGAATTTAGTATAGCTAGAACTCCTCAACAAAATGGAGTAGCTGGGAGGAAAAATATAACACTAATTGAGGCTGCTAAGACAATGCTAGCTGATTCTAAGCTGCCTACTACTTTTTGGGCTGAAGCAGTTAATACTGACTGCTTGCTATGTGCAAAATAGGGTATTAGTAACTAAGCCTCATAACAAGACCCCTTATGAACTTTTTCTTGTGAGAAAACCAACTTTAGACTTTATGAGACCATTTGGGTGTCCTGTTACAATTCTCAATACCATAGATCACTTAGGCAAGTTTGATGGTAAGGCTGATGAAGGATTCTTTGTTGGGTACTCAATCAATAGTAAAGCGTTTAAAGTATTCAATAGTAGAACTAGGATAGTTGAAGAGAACCTGCATGTCCAGTTTAGTGAGAATACACCTAATATTGCAAGAAGTGGACCAAATTGGCTTTTTGATATTGATGCACTAACAAAGTCAATGAATTATAAGCCAGTTGTTGCAGGAAATTAGTCTAATGGTAATGCAGGTACAAAAGCATGTGATGATGCAGGTAAAGCTAGAATGGAGATAGTAGCTGCCAAATATTACATACTGCTACCATTGTAGACTGATGATTCATTATTCTCTCAAAGTTTGAAGAGTTCTCCTGATGCTAGATTCAAACCTTTAAGAGATCATGAAAAGAAGGTTACTAAAGAACCATGAAAAGAAGGTGGTGATCCAAGTAAAGAGGATAAAAGAGATGATCAAGAGAAGGATGCTAGTGTTAACAGCACTAACAATGTTAATGCTACTAGCACAAATGAAGTTAATGTTGTTAGTAGAAAGGAAAGCATTAAACTTCCAGATAATACAAATATGCATGCTTTGGAAGATATTGTCTATTCAAATAATGATGAAGATGTTGGTGCAGAGGCTGACATGAACAATTTAGATGCATTTATGCTTGTCAGTCCTATTCCAACTACAAGAGTACACAAAAATCATCCAGTTGAACAAATTATTAGAGACTTGAATTCAGCACCTCAAACAAGAAGAATGATAAAGAATTTAGAAGAACATGGTTTGTTTTGTTCAATTCAGCAAAGAACAAACCATAAAGACTTTCAAAACTGCTTGTTTGCTAGCTTTTTAATACAGGAAGAACCCAAAAAGGTAATTCATGCATTAAAGGATCCAAGCTGGATACAATTCAAGTTACAAGAAGTTTAGACCCTGGTGGATTTATTAAATGGCAAAAGGCCCATAGGCACTAAATGGGTCTTTAGGAATAAAAAGGATGAAAGAGGAATTGTGATTAAAAATAAAGCAAGATTGGTTGCTCAAGGGTACATACAAGAAGAATGGATTGACTATGATGAAGTCTTTTCCCCTGTGGCAAGAATTGAAGCAATTAGGCTATTTTTAGCCTATGCCTTATTTAAAGACTTTGTGGTGTACCAGATGGATGTCAATAGTGCTTTTCTTTATGGTAAGATTGAAGAGGAAGTCTATGTTTATCAACCACCAGGATTTGAAGATCCAGATTTCCCTGACAGAGTATACAAAGTAGAAAAGGCACTTTATGGACTGCATCAAGCTCCTAGAGCATGGTATGAAACCTTGTCAACATATTTGTTAGACAATGGGGTCCAAAGAGGAAAGATAGACAAGACTTTGTTTATCAGAAGGGAAAAATGTGATATTCTGTTAGTTCAAGTGTATGTAGATGATATGCACTGAGTTTGAGAAGATGATGCATAATAAGTTTCAGATGAGTTTTATAGATGAACTCACATTCTTCTTAGGCCTGCAAGTAAAGCAGAAGGAGGATGGGATTTTTATCAATCAAGATAAGTATGTGACTAAGATTTTGAAGAAATTTGGTTTTACTGATGTCAAGACAGCAAGCACACCTATGAAAACTCAAAAGCTTTTGCTCAAGGATGAAGATGGTGAAGAAGTGGATGTTCATTTATATAGATCAATGATTGGTTCATTGATGTATCTTACTTCTTCAAGACTTGATATTATGTTTGCAGTGTGTTCTGCCTATGTGAATGGGTACCACGTCACCCAAAAGTGTCACATCTTCATGCTGTGAAAAGAATTTTTAGATACTTAAAAGGTCAATCTAAATTGGGCCTTTGGTATCTAAAAGATTCACCTTTTGATTTGGTAGCATACACTGATAGTGATTATGCTGGAGCAAGCTTGGATAGGAAGTCCACAACAGGAGGTTGTCAATTCTTTAGGTGTAGATTGATTTCATGGCGGTGCAAGAAGCAGACTATGGTTGAAAATTCCACAATAGAAGCTGAATATGTGGCTCCTTCAAGTTGCTGTGGACAAGTGCTTTGGATTCAGAATTAACTACTTGATTATGGATACAATTTTATGCATACCAAGATCTTTATTTATAATAACAGTACTATTTGCATAATTAAAAATCCTGTTTTTCATTCAAAAACAAAGCATATAGAGATCAGACATCATTTTATTAGAGATTACAATAAAAAGAAATTGATTCAAATGGTCAAAATCCATACTGACAAAAATGTTGCAGATTTGATTACAAAATCTTTTGATGTAAGTAGATTTCAATATTTGATTGCTAGTATTGGAATGTTAAATCTCTAAAATCTTCTTTCTCTTTAGGTTTTTGTAGAGTTTTGTATAAATTAGTACTGTTGTTCATATCATTAAAAGTTTCTGCTGTCAAGTATAATTAGTGCTGCTAGTTATACTTAATACTGCTAAGTTAATGCTGTTAGTTATACTTAATACTGCTGGTATAATTAACTTTGTGAAATTTGTAAGAAAAAGAATTAACAGAGTTGGTGAGAATAAAAATAGAAAGAGAGATGTGTAAAAACAGACATAGTGATTTGGTGAGAAAAAGAATTGAGAGAGTTGGTAAGAATAAAAACAGAAAGAGAGATGTGTAGAATAAAAACAAACAGAGAGTTTTGATGAGTAAAAGAATTAAGAGAAGTGGTGAGTTGAAAAACAGAAAGAGAGTTGAATATATTAAAAACAGACAGAGTGTTTAGAATGGAATTAGACTTAATGCTGTTAGGCATAAGTTAATGCTGCTAGGCATAACTTAATGCTGCTAGGTATAAGTTAATACTGCTGGCATAACTTAATGCTGTTAGGCATAAGTTAATGCTGCTAGGCATAACTTACTACAACTGTTGAACGTTAATGCTGTTGAGGGCTGTTTCATTAAATACTATCTCGTTTTAAGGTTTCGATGACGCATTTAATCATCATCAATCAATATACTCCTTATTCTCAAACCACTAACCTTAATTTCATCATTCATCATCAAAACCCAACACAATGACGACCCTATAGTTTGCTGATACTCACAATTTGGTCACGTTTTTCTCTAAAACCGCTGAAAGTGTAGGGTTTGAGCAAATTGTTGATTTTCTGAATGCAAACCCTATCAAGTATGCATTAACGATCAATCCTACTATATGTACTTCGTGCATTGAACAACTATGGGCTATTGTAAAGGCAAAAACTGTTAATGAGGAAGTACAGTTACATGCCCTAGTGGATGGGAAGAAAGTAATCATAACCGAATCCACTATAAGAAGAGATCTTCACCTGGAAGATGCTGAAGGTGTTGATTGTCTACCCAATGCTGCCAATCTGTTTGAAAACTACACTAATGGTGGTATGTTGAAACTTCGCACAAAAGCTTACTTTCTATAAGGCATTCTTTTCCCTACAATGGAAATTCCTTATTCATACCATTTTGTAATTGCCTAGTGCTAAGACTATTCATGGCAATGAATTAGTTACACACTATATGTAAGGACCTTGTAGAATGCATTTCCTCATGGCATCACCATTTGGTCTTGGTGAATATTTGCTCGGGGGTACATGAGACAAATCAACAACAAATCTTCTCTTATGTGTAGAATACTTTACACACACTGTACTAAGTAAAGTAGTATAAACTACTCCCCCTGGAAGTTGACCTGATTACATCAAAGTATCAAGGTACACATATTCCCTCATAATGGTTTCGAACTCTCAGAAGCATCATTGATGTGTACGACCATATACTCGAGAAGTTCTTATCTTAAGCAAACATCTTGAAAAGTTATGAATGAAATTGAAGAACTTTGAAAGATTTTACTTTGACTGTGAAGTACCATTGACTTGTTGTAGCTTTAATTATCCTGTGATAACTACTGATTATATCTCAACCTTTAAACAATCTGGCTAACTTACCAACCTCGTATTCTGTCGGCTATTGCTGTGAACACATGGTGAAGTAAACCCGATATACCAAACTTGAAAATGAAGTAAGATTCCCCAAATTTGTTATTTAAGCTTGCACTATTGTTGATTGAAGAACAGTGCAGAAGAAAGCCTCTAAGTACCCTATACTCCTATCACAAAGTATATGAAAAGTACAACACCTCTTGAAATTATCCACATCTGCATCTGTGTGTGACACTGCCAGGTCTTCAACCAACCACCCCTTGACTGCTAGAAACTAGATACTCCAAGTCTCAATTATAACCGTATACGTTCAAGAAAGTCATCAATCGATAGAGGGGGTTTAGGGAAAAGGGGTAGAAAGTAGAAGGAAGTATCGATGATGAAATAAGTAGATGCCTTCGTGAAACCCACTTCAATCTCAAATAAGGGATACCAAATACACTTCGTGATCACTTGACATTAAAATCCAAATTCCATAGCTGTTTTGACGTTTTAGTGAATCTTAATGATTATTTTAGCATTAAGTGGTGTGTTCGCTTTGGTGTTGTGGAAGGAATTAAGTTTGGTTCTTGGCAAAAACAGGTGAAAATGGCCTTAAACTCAAATTCGGTGAAACTACCGAAAATGGTTGAATTTCGATGAAATTTACCGAAAATGGTATAATTTGCCTTGGATCATGTTTAATTCGCCTTGTTTAATTCGCCTTGTTTAATTCGCCTAGGCCAAGTGTTTAACTCACCTCTTGTTTAAATCGCCTAAGGCAGTGTTTAAATCGCCTAGTGTTTAAATTGCCTTCACTATTTAATTCGCCTAGTGTTTAAATCGCCTTCCAAGTTTTTAGATCACCTGATGTTTAATTAACCTTCAAACTTCACTTTTTCAAAATAATAAAAAAAACACACTTTTTGACGTTTTTGCTTGATTTTTCTTGTACAACTAGGGATTCCAAGGATATAAGAACCATAAAAACACAAACTTGATGGTTTTTATCACAAAAGAATTTCCACTTTTTCGAGTAAAAGGCTTAAAAAAGACGCATGGAACTTTGGAAATAAGATTAGAAAAACCACAAGCACTTGTACAAATAAGCTAGAACCATTAGAGAGAAGAAAGATTCAAGCTTTTGCACAAAATAACCACCAACCAAGACAAGCCGTAGCTTTTGGATCAAAAATAAGCCACGAAAAAGCTATAATACCACGAACAACACCTCAATAAGCAAACCATCAACACGAAACACTCCTAGGCTCTGGTACCAATTGTTACCCAATAAGCAGTATAGATGCAATATTAGTTGATGTGGTTGGCTGATTCCTCTACAAAAATCTGTTGTGCACTTTAATTGTCAATGTTAGAAGATCGTACAAACTACATCAAAGTTTCATAATCTTCTTAAGTTACGGATCTAGTTTGGGGGGAAGCTGATTCAGAAACTTCGTCAAAAAGGAGTCTATGAAGAAAGATTTTTAAGACATGCTGCATGAATTGGGGGGAAGTTAATCCAAGTCATGCATACTACAATGGTTCCGGATCAAGTAAGAACACAAAAGATCCAAGCTGGAGTACAAGTATCAACACTAAAAGACAAAGACGTCATCTTCAGCACTAGAAGCACTTTGGAAGTCTTTATTTTAGCTGTATTTGTACTTGATAGAAACATTGTAAGTAATTCCGTATGTCTACATATTGGGAAGATTGTTAGCCTTAAAATATGTCGACTTATACGAAATTAAATAGTTTAATATGGGTGTGACACATAAGGACTAATAATATCTAGTTATGATAGAAGTTACAAGGCCTATAAATACCCCCTCCATACTTCCATGGAGTGGTGAGGATAACCATGTGTATCTCATAAGTATGTATGTTTCTCTTTCTCTCTCTAGAAACACACATCTTCCCTTTCTCTCTCTATATCTAATAATATTTCTTGATGGAGGTTATCTTGATTTGACTTTATCTTCCCTAATGTTGAAGATATGACGTTTGAGCTTTGCCTTCTTTGGTCTTGTCTTTGTTTTTTCTTGTTTGTAATGGCTTTGTTCGTTCATGCTTTAGACGACTGATGACATTCATTCGGTGTCATTTATGTGATTATGATCTTGAGCCTTCATCTTTTGACTTTGAGTTCTTGAGATCCTTATCTTGCATCATCTCCTTGACTTGAATCATTTTGATTTGACTTTCTTGATCAAGTTGTGCTCTTGGCCGACATACTCATACTTGTTGGGATTAAAAGGCTTCATGATGATCTTGAAGTTACTGCTGCTAAGGTTTGTGTTACTGCTGCTAAGTAAAACTTAGTGCTGTTCAGTAATCTTAATGAAAAATATGCTAAGTAGTTAGTACTGCTAGTTTATAGTTACTACTGCTAGTGTAACTTAGTACTGCTAGAGTATATTACTACTGCTAGTATATATTAGTACTGCTAGAGTAAAGTTAGTACTGCTGGTGAAGATTGAAGAAAATATTCTAAGTAGTTACTACTGCTTGTACACAGTTAATGCTGCTGGTGTATAAGTTACTACTGCTTGTTCAAAGTTAATGCTGCCGGTACAAAGTTACAACTGCTGAAAGATTACAACTGCTGAAAGATAAAGATTGCTTGAAGATCAAGATTACTTATGAGATAAGGATTGTTATTTATAGAATAGATCTTTGAGAATAATCTAAGTTTTAGGAATATATTGTAAATCGACTAGGACTCCTTGGTGTATAAAAGGAGGTCCTAGGGCATAGAGTTTTATGTATCTTAGTCGTATAATTTATAGCTTCAAGGTTTTGTAACCCTAATACTAGTTAGAGTATTCGTATTAATATATTGAAGCTTTGTTTGTTAATCTGTGTGTTCATTAGAATTACTGTTCTATTGCATATTCTTCTTATTGATCAAAGATTAGATTCCGCATAGTCTTTGATATATTTTACAAAGTTTCTATCATAGTTGTGTAGGATTTACCTTGCATAACTAAGCCTTACACAAGCTAAGGAATTCAAGATCTATTCAAGTGGGATCAACAAGTGGTATCAGAGCTTGTTGCTTTGAGAAACTTTGCTAAGAAGAAACTGCTTTTACATTCAAGGTCTGTTTGTTACAAAGAGATGGATCAAGACTCAGCACATATGGTGGCTGCATCAAAAGTGCCTATGCTCAAACCAGGTGAGTATGAGCTTTGGAGGATGAGGATGGAACAGTACATCCAGATGATTGATTATTCTCTATGGGAAGTCATAGAGAATGGTAATGCACCTCTAATAACAAAAGTTGTTGAAGGTGTTGAGACTATAATTGCTCCTACAACTGCTGAAGAAAAGGCACAAAGGAGGTTGGGATGAAAAGACTTCATGATGATCTTAAAGTTAAGACTGCTCAGGTGTGTGTTAGTACTGCTAAACATAAGTTAATGCTGTTAGCAATCTTTATGAAAAATATGCTAAGTAGTTAGTACTGCTAGTGTAAGTTACTACTGCTAGTGTATATTAGTGCTCCTAGTTACTACTACTAGTAATGTTAGTACTGCTAGAGTAAAGATAGTACTGCTAGAGTAAAGTTAGTACTGCTAATGTAACTTAGTACTGCTGATGAAGAATGAAGAAAATATTCTAAATAGTTAATGCTGCTTGTACTTAGTTTCGTGCTACGGTACAAGTTACAACTGCTTATTCAGATTTTGTTGTGGTACAAAAGATTACAACTTCTGAAAGGTTGACAACTGTCAAGGATTAAGATGCTGAAAGATAAGATTGATTGGAGATCAAGAATTACTTGTGTGTAAGTTTGAGTTATCTATAGAAAGGATCTTTGTGATATTCTAATTTTTGTAGTTATGTAAATCAACTAGGATCTTGGTGTATAATAGGAGTCTATGGCATAGAGATAGATATCATCTTTTCATTGTTCTGTTAATCTATTTCTAGCTTCAAGGTTTTGTAAATCCTAACACTATTAAGAGTGTTCGTATTATATTGAGGCTGAAAGTTTGGTAAACTGTTTGTTATTAATCTTGTTCATTACTGTTTCATTGAAATTCTTCTTTAGTATTTCCCCAAATTGACTAGAATTCTGCATTGGTCTTTGATATTTACAATTAAAGTTCTATCATAGTTGTTTTGATTTATTCAATAACAACTTAGCCTACATAAGCTTAAGAATTCAAGATCCATTCTATAGGGATCAAACAAGTGGTATCAGGCTTGTAAGAAGCTTTGATTAAGAAGAAATTTACTACACTCTAGATCTATTTTTTCAAGAGCAATGGACTCTCCAATTACTCAAACCATCAAGCTACCCATACTCCAACCTGGTGAGTATGATCTCTGGAAGATGAGGATGGAACAATACCTATAGTGCATTAATTACACTCTATGGGAGATCATAGAAAATGGTAATGCACCCATAGTAACAAAAACTATTGATGGTAAGGAGACTGTTATTCCTCCTACAAGTGTTGAAGAGAAGGCACAAAGAAGGGCAGAGTTGAAGGCAAGAAGCACTCTGTTGATGGCCTTACCTAATGAGCATCAATTAAAGTTCAACTCATACAAGGATGCTAAAACACTGATGCAGGCTATTGAGAACAGATTTGGAGGTAATACTGCTACAAAGAAAACTCAGAAAAATCTTCTGAAGCAGCAATATGAAAACTTTGCTGCATCTAGCACAGAAGTGATTGAGCAAACTTATGAAAGGCTTCAAAAGCTAATTAGTCAACTAGAGATGCATGGTGAAGTCATCCCTCAAGAAGACATCAATCAGAAGTTCTTGAGAAGTTTGTCACAAGAATGGACTATGCATACTATTGTGTGGAGGAACAAACCAGAGATTGAGACATTGAGTTTGGATGACCTCTTTAACAACCTGAAGGCTTATGAATCAGAGGTCAAGGGGACATCTAGCTCAACCACAAACTCACACAATGTAGCCTTTCTGTCCTCAAGCAGCACTAACAGTGCAACTAGAGCAGTTAATACTGCTCAGGGTGTTAATACTGCTAGCACTCAGGATGCTGCTGATAGCTCAACAACTGTTGAAAATTTAAGTGATGTTGTGATTTATTCCTTCTTTGCTAGCCAACCAAGTACTCCACAGCTTGATAATGAAGATCTACAACAAATCTATCCTAATGATCTAGAAGAGATGAACTTGAGGTGGAACATTGCTATGTTGACTATGAGGACATAAAGATTCCTAAAGAATACTGGAAAGAAGCTGGATATGGACAACAAAGAAAGAATTAGGTTTGACAAGTCCAAGGTGGAGTGTTTCAACTGCCACAAGAGAGGACACTTTGCAAGGGAGTGCATGACACCCAGGAATCAAGACAGCAAGAACAAGGAGCCTACAAGAAGGACTATGCTAGTTAAAGAAACTACTTCAAATGCCTTAGTGTCTCAATGTGATGGCTTTGGCTATGATTGGAGTGACAAAGCAGAAGAAGGTCCAACTAATTTTGCTCTCATGGCTTATTCTTTAACAATTTCAAGTTCTTCTACAAACTCTGAGGTATATAATGACTCAAATTGTTGTTTATCTTGTTTAGAATGTGTCAAAAATCTAAAAGAACAAAATTAACAATTAGCTAAAGACTTAAGAACAACTAGGATAAGTGTTGTCTCTTATAAAACAGGTTTAGAATCTGTAGAAGCTAGACTGTTAGTCTTTAAGAAAAATGAGTCTGTGTATGAGGAAGATATAAAACTCTTAAAACATAAAATCTATTTAAGAGATTTAGATCTTACAGAGCTTAAAAGGAAGTTAGAGTTGGCTACAAAAGAAAAAGATGAGGTTCAACTTACAATACAAAAATTTGAAAATTCATCAAAAAGCCTAAGTAAACTTCTAGACAGACAGATAATGGATAAGTGTAAAACAGGATTAGGGTATAATGTTGTCCCACCTCCCTATACTGGGAATTTTATGCCACCTAAATCTGATTTAGTTTATCCTAGTCTAGATGATTTTGTGGAAGTGAATGAGTCTGTTAGTGAGTCTGTAGTTGAAAAGCCTACTGTTGAGACTAATGAACCTAAGAATGCTAGGAAAGAAAATGGAGCCCCAATTATTGAGGATTGGGTGTCTAAAAGTGAGGAAGAAGATGTGCCTAAGAGTAAAACAGTTGAGATGTTTAATAAACCTAGTTTTGCTAAGATAAACTTTGTTAAGTCTACTGAGCAAGTAAAATCTCCTAGGAAAACATTAGTTGATAAAAATAGGCAAAACACACCTAGTCCTAGAGGGAACAAGAGAAACTGGAACCAACAGATGTCTCAAAAATTAGGGAGTAATTTTGAGATGTTCAACAAAGCTTGTCATGTGTGTGGTAGTTTTGATCATTTGAAGAATGATTGCAATAACTGGTATAATAATAGAAGATTTGCAAAACCAGTTTGGACCAATGTTCAAAGGGTGAACAAACAGAATTTCTCTAAATTAACTCACCCCAGTCCAAAAAGGAACATGGTTCCAAGAACAGTCTTAACTAGGTCTGGCCCAATTTCAGTTAATACTGCTAGACCAGTTAATACTGTTCAACCAAGAACAGCAGTGAATAATGCAGGACCCATGAAAAATGTTATTAATAATGCATATTCAACTGCTAGAAGGCCTTTTAACAAAATAACAGCAGCTAATAATAGTAATTTCACTAAAAAGGTTAATACTGTTAAGGGAACAAAGGTTAATACTGCTAGGCCAAAAGCAGTTATTAGTGCTGTTAAGGGAAACAAGGGAAATGTTGTTAAGGCCTCAGCATGTTGGGTTTGGAGACCAAAGCATAAAGTTTTAGACCATGTCTCCAAAAATAATGGTGCATCAATGTCCTTTAAAAGATTTGACTATATTGATGCACAAGGCAGATCCAAGTCAGTAATGGCTTGGGTCCCCAAAAGAAACTAATTTTCCTACCATTATGTGCAGGGCAATCCACAGCAAGATTTGAAGGATAAAGGAGTGATTGACAGAAAAAAAAAAAACCCAAAAAAAAAAAACACCAAAAGTGGATGCTCTAGGCACATGACAGGAAACAGATCCTATCTTACAGATTATGAAGAAATTGATGGAGGATTTGTTGCCTTTGGAGGTAATTCCAAAGGAGGGAAAATTACTGGGAAAGGTAAAATAAGAACTAGTAAATTAGATTTTAAAGATGTGTATTTTGTAAAGGAACTAAAGTTTAACCTTTTCAGTGTCTCACAAATGTGTGACAAGAAGAATAGTGTTCTTTTTACTGATACTGAATGTGTTGTTCTGTCTCCAGACTTTAAGTTAACTGATGAAAGTCATGTTTTGCTTAAAGTTCCTAGAAAGGATAACATGTACAGTGTTGATTTAAAGAATGTTATTCCTCAAGGAGGTCTAACTTGTCTCTTTGCAAAAGCCACACCAGATGAATCTAATCTTTGGCATAGGAGGCTTGGACATGTAAATTTCAAAACAATGAATAAACTAGTAAGGGGAAGCCTTGTAAGAGGTTTACCTTCAAAACTTTTTGAAATTAATCAAACCTGTGTTGCTTGTCAGAAGGGAAAGCAACACATAGCTTCTTGTAAGACCAAAACAGTCAGTTCAATCAGCCAACCATTACAAATGTTGCACATGGATTTGTTTGGCCCAACATTTGTAAAGAGTTTAATGAAAAAGATGTACTGCCTAGTTGCCACAGATGAATTTAGTAGGTTTAGTTGGGTTTTCTTTTTAGCCACTAAGGATGAAACTTCTGAAATCCTTAAAACATTTATAACAGGCATAGAAAATCTAATAGACCTTAAGGTGAATGTGATTAGATGTGACAATGAGACTGAATTCAAGAATAGGATCATGAATCAATTCTGTAAAATGAAGGGTATTAAGAGGGAATTTAGTATTGCTAGGACTCGCTAGGACTCCACAACAAAATGAAGTAGCAGAAAGGAAAAATAGGACACTAATAAAGGCTGTTAGAACTATGCTAGCTGATTTAAAATTGCCAACAACTTTCTGTGCTGAAGCAGTTAATACTGCTTGTTATGTCCAAAATAGGGTGTTAGTTATCAAGCCTCAAAACAAGACCCCTTATGAACTTTTTCTAGGTAGAAAACCTGCCTTAAGCTTTATGAGACCATTTGGGTGTCCTGTTACAATCCTTAATACCATAGATCACCTAGGAAAATTTGATGGAAAGGCTGATGAAGGGTTCTTTATAGGATACTCTACCAATAGCAAAGCATTCAGAGTATTCAATAGTAGAACTAGGATAGTTGAAGAGAACCTGCATGTTCAGTTTAGTGAGAATACACCTAATATTGCAGGAAGTGGACCTATTTAGCTTTTTGATATAGATGCAATAACAAATTCTATGAACTATAAGCCAGTTGTTGCAGGGAATCAATCTAATGGTAATGCAGGTACAAAAGCATGTAATGATGCAGGTAAAGCTAGAATGGAGACAATACCTGGAAAATATTATATTCTACTACCAATGTGGCATGCTAATCCACTATTCTCTCAAGATTCAAAGAGTTCTCCTGATGCTGGATTTAAACCATCAAGGGAGGAGGAAAAAAAGGATGTTGAAGATCCAGGGAATGAAAGTGGAAATCCAACTGAAGGGAAAGATAGCGAGGTTCCAAGTACAGAGGAGCCAAGAATTAATCAAGAGAAGGATGATAATATTAACAGCACTAATAATATTAATACTGCTAGTGATGGAAACAACACTAACAATGTTAATTCTGTTAGTTCAACTGTTAATGCTGCTGGCTCAGAAGTTAATGCCGTTGATCTAAAAACAAGCATTAAACTTCCAAATGATCCAAATATGGCTGAATTAGAGGATATTGTTTGTTCAAATAATGATGAAGATGTTGGTGCAGAGGCTGACATGAACAATTTAGATGCATTTATGCCTGTCAGTCCTATTCCAACTACAAGAATATACAAAGATCATCCGGTTGACCAAATCATTAGAGACTTGAATTCAGCACCTCAAACAAGAAGAATGACAAAGAATTTGAAAGAACATGTTTGTTTAGTTCAGTTCAGCAAAGAACAAATCATAAAGACTTTCAAAATTGCTTGTTTGCTTGCTTTTTATCACAAGAAGAACCCAAAAAGGTAATTCATGCATTGAAGTATCCAAGCTGGATAGAAGCTATGCAGGATGAGCTATTGCAATTCACATTACAAAAGGTTTGGACTCTGGTGGATTTACCAAATGGAAAAGGGCTATTGGGACTAAATGGGTCTATAGGAACAAGAACGATGAAAGAGGTATTGTGATTAAGAATAAAGGAAGCTTGGTTACTCAAGGGTACACACAAGAAGAAGGGATTGACTATGATGAAGTCTTTGCCCCTGTTTCCAGAATTGAAGCAATTAGGCTATTCTTAGCCTATGCCTCATTTAAAGACTTTGTGGTGTACCAGATGGATGTCAAGAGTGCTTTTCTATATGGTATGATTGAAGAGGAAGTCTATGTTAGTCAAACCACAGGGATTTGAGATCCCTGTCTTCCCTGACAGAGTATTCAAGTAGAAAGGCACTTTAGGACTGCATCACATCTCCTAGGAGCTTGATATGAAAACAATTGTCAATTATTTGTTAGAAAGGGGTCTTAGAGAGGTGATAGGACCAGACTTTGTTATCAATGGGTCAAAAGTGATTTATATTAGTATTTTTTTAAAACCCCCCCCCAATCAGTGTAGTGGATGATAATCATTTTTGGTTCTTACCAGAAGTCATTATGAGAGTTTGAGAAGATGATGCATAAGAAGTTTCAAATGAGCTCTATGGATGAACTCACATTCTTCCTAGGACTGCAAGTGAAAAAGAAGGAAGATGGGATCTTTATAAGCCAAGACAAGTATGTGACTGAGATTTTGAAGAAGTTTGGCTTTAGTGATGTCAGAATAGCAAGCACACCCATGGAAACCCATAAGCCTTTGCTCAAAGATGCAGATGCTGAAGATGTAGATGAACATTTTTATAGATCCATGATTGGATCATTGATGTATCTAACTTCTTCAAGTCCTGATATTATGTTTGCAGTATGTGCTTGTGTAAGATTCCAAGTCAATCCTAAAAGTTCACATCTTCATGCCGTGAAAAGGATCTTTAGATACTTAAAAGGTCAACCTAAATTGGGCCTTTGGTATCCTAAGGATTCACCTTTTGATTTGGTGGCATTTACTAACAATGACTATGCAGGAGCAAGCTTAGATAGGAAGTCCACAACAGGAGGTTGTCAATTCCTAGGATGTAGATTGATTTCATGGCAATGCAAGAAGCAGACTGTGGTTGCTAATTCCACAACTGAAGCTGAGTATATAGCTGCTTCAAATTGCTATGGACAGGTGCTTTAGATCCAAAATCAATTGTTGGATTATGGATATAAATTTATGTAGACTAAGATTCATATTGATAATGAGAGTATTTTTCATTCAAAGATAAAGCACATTGAGATTAGGCATCACTTTATCAGAGATTCTTATGAGAAGAAGCTTATTCAGATGATCAAGATTCACACAAATCAGAATGTTGCGGATTTGATCACAAAAGCATTTGATGTTAGCAGATTTCAATATCTAATTGCAAGTATTGGAATGCTTAATCTCTGAAGTCTTGATAACTGGAAGGATGTTTAGAGTGGAATGAAAGATCTGCTAATGATGAAATTAGAGTAAGTACTTGTAACTAAAAAGTTTCTGCTATTAAGTATAATTAGTGCTGCTAGTTATACTTAATACTGCTAAGTTAATACTGTTAGTTTTACTTAATACTGTTAAGTATACTGGTATAATTAATACAGTGAGAAAAAGAATTGAGAGATATAGTGAGCTGAAAAATAGAAAGAGAGATGTGTGAAAATAAAAACAGATAGAGTGAATTGGTGAGAAAAAGAATTGAGAGATATAGTAAGCTGAAAAATAAAAAGAGAGATGTGTGAAATATAAAAAATATATAAAATAGACAGAGAGAATTGTGAGCTAAAAGAATTGAGAGAAATAAAAAACAGACAGAGAGAATTGTGAGTAAAAAGAATTGAGAGAAATCAAAAACAGACAAAGAGATTTTGTAAGCTAAAATGTTAATTTGATGATGGAAAAGCTGATTAGAATGGTATAAGTTAATGCTGCTAGGCATAAACTTACTACTGCTGGTATAAGTTAATGCTGTTAGGCATAAACTTACTACTGCTGGTATAAGTTAATGCTGTTAGGCATAAACTTACTACTGCTATTGAAAGTTAATGCTGTTAGGCATAAACTTACAACTACTGTTGAAAGTTAATGCTGTTAGGCATAAACTTACAACTGCTGGTGAACGTTAATGATGTTGAGGGTATTTTCATAAATACTTCGATTAAGGGTTTCAATCACTCATTCAATCGATTTTAATCTTTCATATACTCTCTAATCATAAACCCTAACTCAATTTCATCATTCTTCATCAAAACCCAACACAATGTCAGATCTAAAGTTTGCTAATACTCATAATTTAGTTGCATTTTTGGAAAAACCCACTGAAAGTGAAGGGTTTGAGGAGATAGTTGATTTTCTGAATGCAAACCCTATCAAATATGCTTTAACCGTCAATCCTACAATCTATTGTTCATGTGTTAAACAGTTTCGGGATACTGTCAAAGCAAAAACGGTTAATGGGGAAGTACAATTGCAAGCCCTAGTGGATAAGAAGAATGTGATTATAATTGAATCCACAATAAGGAGAGATCTTCAACTGGAAGATGCTAATGGTGTTAATTGTCTACCAAATGCTGCAATTTTTGAAGAGCTTACACTCATGGGGTATGAAAAACTTTCTCAGAAGCTTACATTTTACAAGGCATTCTTTTCTCCTCAATGGAAGTTTTTAATTCATACAATTTTGCAATGTCTAAGTGCTAAGACTACTGCATAGAACGAATTTAGTAGCACTATGGCCTCTGCAATTATTTGCTTAGCCACAAACCAAAAATTCAACTTTTCCAAGTATATCTTTGATAGTATGGTGAAGAATGTGGATAGTATGGTAAAATACTGGATGTATCCAAGGTTTGTGCAAGTATTTGTTAATCAACAAGTGGGGGATATGTCACATCATAAAAGGATTTATGTTACTCCCTCTCACACTAAGAAGATATTTGGGAACATGAAGAGGGAAGGGAAAGGTTTTTCTGGAAGAGTTGCCCCTTTATTTCAAACTATGATGGTTCAAGCTCATGAAGAAATGGGTGAAGGTTCAGAAATACCAACTGATCCCCATCACACACCCATCATTACTCAACCATCATCATCCCAACCTCAGAGGAAGCAAAAATCTAGGAAGTCCAAGAAAAAGAACATTAAGGTTCCTCAGCCTAGTGGTTCTACTGATAATGTACCAGATGAAAATGTACCAACAACTTCCAATGATCCACTACTCAATGGTAAGGATAGACTGAAATTTACTGAATTGATGGACTTATGTACCAACTTACAAAAGAATGTTCTTGATTTGGAGAAGGCTAAGACTGCTCAAGATAGTGAAATTGCTAGTCTAAAGAAGAAGGTCAAGAAGCTAGAGAGGAGGAATAAGTCAAGAACTCAAGGGCTCAAAAGGTTAAGGAAGGTTGGTTCAGCTAGAAGGGTAGAATCCTCTGATGAAGCTAGTTTGGGTGATCAGGATGATGTATCCAAACAGGGGAGGAAAATAGCTGATATTGATGATGATGCAGTGGTTACATTGATTGATGAGACTCAGGGGAGGAATGATGATAACCTAATGTTTGATACATGTGTTTTAGATGAGCAGAAAGTTAAGGTTGAAAAGGTAGTTAGTACTACTGAAAGTGCTACAACAACAACTGTCGATGAATTGACCCTGGCTCAAACTTTAATAGAGATCAAAGATGCAAAACCCAAAGTTAAAGGGGTTATGATTCAAGAGCCAAGCGAATTTACAACAACAACACCAGCTGCATCAAAACCTTCACAGGAAAAAGGCAAGGCAAAAATGATTGAGTCTGAGAAGCCTTTGAAAAAGGATCAGATTATGTATGATCAAGAGGTTGCTCTAAATCTTCAAGCTCAATTACAAGCTGAATTGGAAGAAGAAGAGAGGCTTACAAGATAAAATAAAGAAGAAGCCAACATAGCTTTAATTAAATCATGGGATAGCATACAAGCAATGATGGATGTTGACTATCAAATGGCTCAACAATTACAAGCAGAAAAACAAGAGCAGTTAAGTATTGAAGAAAAGTCAAAGTTGTTTGTACAACTCTTAGAAGCTAGAAAGAAACACTTTGCAAAAATGAGAGTAAGAGAAAAGAGGAACAAACCACCAACTCAAGCTCAACAAAGAAAGCTATATTGTAACTATCTGAAAAACATGGAAGGATACACTCTGAAACAGTTAAAGGGCTTCAAGTTTGAAGTTATCAAGGACATGTTTGACAAAGCTTTCAAAAGAGTTAACACTTTTGTTGACTACAAAATAGAGTTGGTTGAAGGTAGTACTAAGAGAGCAGGCACAGAGCTAGAACAAGAAGTAGCTAAGAAGCAAAAGATAGATGATGCTAAAGTGGATGATGATCAAGAAGAAGCTAGGATGAAAGAACTTATGAACATTGTTCCTGATGAAGAGGAAGTAGCAATTGATGCTATTCCTTTGGTCACTAAGCCTCCATGCATTGTTGACTGGAAGATAATCAAAGAAGGAAAAATCAGCCAATTTCATATTATAAGAGCTGATGGAAGTTCTAAAAGGTACTCAACCTTTATTCATATTATAACAACCAGCAAATTTTCATCAATGTAAATATCCATCTATTAAGTTAGATGCAATGTACTATCTATCCATTATATATAAACCACCTTTTTTAGGGAAATTTTTCGCTTTATTACATTACTTGCTTTGCCAATATCCCAATATGCAATGTATCTTGCATAACTAAAGTTAACGAGCTCACGCAACCTACCTATGGAAATCCGATCCTCATATAAGTCAAGCAAACATAATAATGTGTCAAGTAAATATCATAATATCATTTTTTACAAAGTACATTACTCATATAATGTACAATTTGCAACGTTATATCAAAACGGGGTTTAAACAATTATCGTATACCTTTAAACCCTAATTTCATGAAGAATTAACATCTAAAGTGAACGTACAAGATAATAAAGCATATGTACAAGTAATATAACATCTCATTTGAAATATAAACTCCCTCCAAGTCAAAGTACAAGTCAAGTCATTAAAAGCTCATATACAAGGTCATTAGCAAGAGCTCCAAAATAGCCGTTTACCTCCGTTTTCAAAAATTTTATTCTAATTTCATCACCATCACTTTTTGTGCAAGCTGACTATACTCAATATACACGTTTAAATCCCAAACAATTCTCCTCATAAGCCTCATACATATTTTTACACATCAAAACCCTAATTCAGAAACCCGAAACGCCTAAACCGAGCTAGTTTCTAAACCATGACTCGTTTCTTGATTTTTATCTATTGTAAACCCAAACCAACACTCAAATAAGTTGTAATAACTTAATTTACAACATTATCAATCATATTCTATCATCATTTCATCATTTTACTTCAACTATATGCAAATCAAATGCAAGAAACCCTAATTGTGCCCTAATTGGAACTTTTGACATGTTTACTCGTTTTCACCCATTTTAAACCCAAACCACCTATCAATTCTTGTTATTAATCCTTAATATATAGTCCTTTTGAACAAATTATCAATCAGTTACAATCAATTACACGAATTACAAGCTTGGGAAGGAAGGAAAACCCAAATTTACCCTAAAGTACCCGAAACCCAAAATCTTTGCAATTTGACCCATTTTGAAAGTTTTTCTTGCAACCAAGCACCTCAATGACAAGAACCTCTCTTCCTAATATGCTTAAAACCACCTCTCCTAAATATCTTCTTCGTTTATAGTACAAAGATTGGCCACATGTCTCTTTCATTTTCTACGTTTAGCCGCGGCATCAAAAGGCAGCTCAACACCTCAATCTAGTTCTGATTATAAAAATTATCCATAGCCTCTATAACCATCCTTCTAACTTCTATACATGTGCCCTCCACCTGATCACACAACTGCCCTTGGCTCCAACTCATTTCCGAGTATAAATAGAGCCATAAACTCTTCATTTGAACTCATCCCCCACTTCCTCCTCTATAACCACTTAATAGCAGAAATAATTTTACTCTAAGAAGACCCTAAAGGTCCTAAGAAGGCTCAAGAACAGAAGTGAAGATAGAGAAACAAGAAGACGAAGGCCTCCGGGAGTCGTTATTCTAGGCGTACGAAGCTAAAAGTCCCGATTTCAACCCGTTTTCAAGCTATAAGCTCAAACCCAGGTTCTATGATCTTCATACCTGCTCCTACACTCTTATAATGTTCATATGATCCTAAATATACTCTTGTTAAAGTTTTATAACTCAATTCATACTCATTTTCCATTTTGATCCAAAACCGTACACCCGAAACCCTAATTTTATGTTTTTCTTAAAACTAAATGTTATAATGGTTAAATATTGTTATAATCTATCCTAACATGCTTAACTAATGTTAATATAACAACTTTATCAAGTCTTGAAGGAATTTGAACTTAAAACCCGCGCGTTTACGTTTTAAAACCCTAATATGACCCGTTTTGCTTCCTAGCTTAACGAATCGTTATTTTAAACTTTCATTATGTTAAATCTTCATATTTTAGCTTATATTAATAAGCTATAACCTGTAAATTACTTTTCATATTGAAAAATATCATTATTATGGATTTTAGACTTGTTTTGTAAATCATTTCCATGCAAGGGGTATATACCGTAACTTTTGAAAACTTATAAGTACAAGGACTATTTTTGCCATATTTCTAAAGTTATAACTACAGGGGTCTATTATGTCACTTTTCAAAGTGCAAGGTTTACTTTGTACATCTTTTAAACTAGAAGGACCAAACTCGTAAAAGTGCAACTCCAAGGGTATATTTTGCCATTTTTCATTCAAACTTTGTATTTTAGATTTTGGGACCTTTGTTTGTAAAAACTCTAAAGAAATAATGAATGATAACTAAATTTTCAAAAACGACTCTTTTTGATTCATTTTCTATGATTATGACTGTTGTACCTTGAAGTAATACCCCAGATTAGCTTCCGCTGCTATATGTAAAAATGGGAGTGTTACAGATTTGGTATCAAGATCCAACGTTATAGAGAACAAGGTTGAAACCTTAACTATAACTACTTTTCTTTGTCCATCCAAGAAAGTCCTCCGTGCCACTATATCTCCCGGAATGGTATGTAAAGATACATAACTATTATATTACTAAATAAATAACTTATGTTATTTACCGATGGGTTGTTAAACAGAACGATGTCTTCTCCTAACCATCCTACTTCCAATATGGAGGATGCCTTTTCCTCCAACTTCCCAAACTATCTTCTGGCTTCTTCGGATTATATCCCAACCTCACTGGGAAAAACTTACTCTAGTTCTTCCAACTCATTTGGAATTGTCCTGCTAACTTCACCAACTCTTTCGTTATTTCATGATGATCCTTACATGAAAGCTTTGCAAGCCTTTTATACTGAAAAATCACCTATCCCGCCTCCAACTATTATACCTCCATCTTCAATACCTAAACCCCAAGAATTCTTTCTTTTGAATGAACTTCTGTCACTAAAGAAACAAGGTCGATCATCTTCTACCTCTTCCCTTCCTCAAGCCTTTAAGATAGGTGAAAGCTCTCGAAAGACAAGTATAGAGCGTCATGAGGAACAAATCGAAGAAATTATGAATTACTTAGGAGAACTCTCTCTTGATCATATTGTGCATATAGAAGATAAAGTCGAAGGGTTTGGAAAAGGACGAGTAATTATCCTGTAAGATTTTGATACTTTGGAAGCTGAACTTCAACAACCTCGAGCCCAAATCACCAAACTCCAAAGGAAACAAATGTGTAGCAACCATAAGATTTCTCTAGCCCGCTTCAGGATTACTGAATTAGGAGACATCATAAACGACATGCAGATTCGTCACCAAGCGGATATAGAAAATCTCCAAGACTCCATCAACGAACTCAAGAACTGTATGGAATCATCATCCAACTTCTAGCTTAAATTCTAATTTTAGCTTTTAACCTAGCCACAGGATGTGTGGTATAAATAAAAACACTTGTCAAATCTTGACTATGTATAGTACTAAGGCAAGTTGTTCTTAATACAAAGATAATCCCGTTATCTACCTTGTTGTTTCTTACCGCTTTATTCATCTCATCATCATCATTCATCATTCATTCATTCATCATCATATGCATCATCATCGGATATCATTCTCATTATGTATTGTCTTTTGTTGATAGAATGCCTCCAAAAAGAACATCAACATCAGAAGCACCGGCCATGACTCAAGCTGCCATTAGAAAACTAGTTGCTAACAGTGTCACTGCGGCTCTAGAAGCTCAAGCTGTAACAATGGCAAGTGCTAGTAATCCCAACAGGAACACCAATCCTACTGGAACTCCTGTAGTAAAAACGAGAAACTATAAAGAGTTCATCAGCTGTCAACCTTTCTACTTTAATGGTACGGAAGGAGCAGTAGGCCTTATCTGATGGTTTGAACGAACCGAATCAGTATTCTCTCGTAGCAGATGTGCTGAAGAAAACAAAGTAACATTTGCTACTGGTACTTTAACTGACGATGCCTTGTCCTGGTGGAATGCATATGCCCAACCTATGGGAGTAGAGCAAGCCAATCGAATCACCTGGACTGAGTTAAAAAGGCTTCTGACGAACAAGTATTGTCCCCGGACTGAAATCAAAAAAATGGAAGAAGAACTTTACAATCTGACTGTAAAGGGAAATGATCTTAAACCTTATGTTAGAAGATTACAAGAATTGACAATCCTATGCCCGAACATGGTGCCAAACAACGAGAAACTCTTGGAAGCTTTTATCAGGGGACTACCTAGAAGCATTGAAGGAAATGTTACTGCCTCTAAACCTCAAACTTTAGAGGAAGCCATTAACATAGCTCAAAGGCTAATGGATCAAGTAACCAAGCATACTCCAATGCAAGTGTCGAGTGACAACAAACGAAAGTTTGACGACAGAAGAACTTTCAACAACAACAACAACTCCCGCAGCAACAACAACTACCATAACACCAACACCAACAATCGCTACAATAATCACCAACTACAACAAAACTGAAGGCAAGAAGCTGTTAGAGCTTATGTTGTTACTCTATCCAGAAACAATAGGTATGCCGGAGACCTCCCTTTGTGCAAGAGATGTAATTTCCATCACACCGGACCTTGTACTGGCAAATGTAATATTTGCAACAAGGTGGGCCATTTGAGCAAGAACTGCCGAAGCAAGAAGCCAGCCACTGGAAGTAATCAACTACCAGTGACAGTTGTATGTCATGCCTGTGGAGAAAAAGGGCATTATACAAATCAGTGCCGAAAGACCAACATCAATGCCCAAGGAAGAGCCTACATGCTGAGAGATAAGAATGCTCATCAAGACCCGAACGTAGTTACGGGTACGTTTCTTCTAAATCAGCATTTAGCCAAAGTATTGTTTGACTCTGGTGCTGATAAAAGCTTTATATCCATATCTCTTGCCTCTAAGCTAAATAGTCCGTCTATTACAATAGATACCTTTTATGATATCGAAATGGCTGATGGAAACTTAGTAAGCACAAACACAGTTATCAAAGGCTGCACTCTAACTTTGTTAGATCAACCTTTCGAAATCGATCTTATGCCAATTAAACTTGGTAGTTTCGACGTTGTCATCGGTATGGATTGGTTGTCCAAGTATCATGCCAAAATTCTCTGTGACGAGAAAGTCGTTCACATTCCTATCAACGGTGAAACTCTAATCATTCGAGGTGATCGAAGTAAAACTCGACTAAATCTCATATCCTGTATAAAAACCGAAAGGTATATATCCCGAGGTTGTCAAGTTTTCATGATCCAAGTAATGGAAAAGAAATCAGACGAGAAAAGACTAGAAGATATCCCCGTAGTCAAAGAATTTTCAGATGTTTTTCCTGAAGATCTACCTGGTCTTCCTCCCGTTCGCCAAGTAGAGTTCCAAATCGACTTAATCCCCGGAGCAGCACCTGTAGCTCGAACACCTTATAGATTGGCTCCTTCAGAAATGCAGGAGTTATCTAACCAGCTTCAAGAACTAGCAGACCGAGGTTTCATTCGACCAAGTACATCGCCTTGGGGAGCTCCTGTCTTATTTGTTAAAAAGAAAGATGGATCTTTTAGAATGTTCATCGATTACCGAGAATTGAATAAACTTACCATAAAGAATCGTTATCCATTACCCAGGATCGATGACTTATTCGATCAACTTCAAGGCTCAAGCGTTTATTCAAAAATCGATTTAAGATCAGGCTATCATCAACTGGGAGTAAGGAACGAAGATATTCCTAAGACTGTTTTCACAACAAGATACGAACATTATGAATTTCAAGTCATGCCATTTGGTTTAACAAACGCACCTGCAATATTCATGGATCTCATGAATCGTGTATGTAAACCATATTTGGATAAATTTGTAATAGTATTCATCGATGATATTCTTATCTACTCTCGTAGCAAAGAAGAACACAAAAATCATCTAAGAATAATCTTAGAATTACTCTGAAAAGAGAAATTGTATGCCAAGTTCTCTAAATGTGATTTCTGGATTCGTATTGTGCAATTTCTTGGACATCTCATTGATAATCAAGGACTTCATGTTGACCCAGCCAAGATTGAAGCAGTTAAGAACTGGACATCTCCCACTACACCCATAGAAATACGTCAATTCTTAGGACTCGTCGGCTATTATCGAAGATTTATCGAAGGTTTTTCAAAAATTGCAAAGCCTTTGACTAAATTAACCTAGAAATAATTCATGAAACGACTGAAAAGATCATGCAAATTCATCAATGCTTATAAGCTGTAAGAGATCGACAAAGAAGTTACACCAATGTAAGACGAAAGCCTTTAGAATTCCAAGTTGGAGACCGCATTATGCTAAAAGTATCACCTAGAAAGGGTGTCATTCATTTTGGAAAACGAGGAAAGCTTAATCCCTGACACATTGGACCATTCAAAATCCTTGAATGGATTGGCCCAGTGGCATACAAACTTGAGCTTCCCGAATAACTCAGTAACATTCATAATACTTTCCACGTTTCCAATCTCATGAAATGCTTATCCGATGAATCTCTTATCGTTCCAATGAAAGAACTTCAACTCGACGACAAACTCAACTTTGTGGAAGAACCAGTGGAAATTATGGATTGTAAAATCAAGAAACTAAACAAAGTCATATTCCCATAGTCAAAGTGCGATGGAACTCTAAAAGAGGACCAGAATTTACGTAGGAACGCAAGATGAAATTCATGCCAAATATCCTCATCTATTTTCAAACATCACTTCAACATCCAATTAAATCTCGGGATGAGATTTCTGTAAGGATGGGGGACTA
>BQNB010077047.1:0-13102 GCA_026074375.1 Tanacetum coccineum
GAATGCTTGAATATCACAAATTGGGGTTGGTTTCCTATTTCTACAAATAAAATACAAAAACAAATAAAGGCAAACCTAAAACGAAACCAATTAAGGCTAAAACACTAAAAACGATAACGAGATTCAAATCCCGTTCTTTAAAAAACTAAATTCTACAAATTTAACCCTACAAATGCAAATTTAATTTTTATAAATCCTAAATGATAAAAGAAAATTTTAAAAAAAGAATTATATTTTTTTGACTTTTATATTAATTATTATGAATTAAAAACGGATTTTAATTTATAATAAATAATATAAAAGTACTAATAAGCTCTAACCTAAGTCAAACAAATATAATTAGTTCTTTTAGTACTAAAGCCTTTAGTACTTTTAGTACTAATAAAAGAGCTTATTAGTACTAAAGGCTTTTAAACTTAAATTTTAATCTAAAAGTACTAATAAGCTCTAACCTAAGTCAAACAAGCTAAAAGGGCTTAAACCTATCCTAATAAGCAAATCTAAACACAACTAAAGCAAATCAAATAGGCCAATAAGGTCAGAAAATCAAATAAGCTACTATGGCCAAAAACTACTGAAACAGCTAACAAGGGCACTTTCTAGCTTATTTTTAAGCTAGAAAATATATCCTTATGGCTTAATTGACTTATAACACTATAAAGCTTATACAACAAGCTTCTAAAATCAGCAAAGAAAAAGGAGTTTGAAACACAGATAAGCCATGAAAAAGCTAAGTGAAAAAACTGTTTACACAATACTTTTGGTTTTTTCAAAGGTTTTGTAAAAGACAAATTGGCTTTTGCAGCCCTCAAAATAAGCTAGTAAAATAAGTTCAAAGTACAAAATAAGCTAAAACAGATAAAGTTCATACCACAAACTACTTATAAAAGAAATTTCAAGATCTACAACCTACTTTAACTTATCTAAATTTTAAAATGAAAATTGGCTTTTTGAAACTTAAAACAAGAATTGACAGATTTAGACTAAACCCACAAATACAAATGCACTTAATAAAGACTTGTTACTACTGCATATTGACAACATAAACAATACCAAAACAACTCTTACAAGCTATTATCAAAAACTTTATCAAATAAGCTATTGTAATCTGTTTTAAGACCACAGATTTAAGCACCTATTAGACAAAATCTTAAAACTAGCTTTTAAACTTTAAAACCCTTAAGAACAGATTAATTTGACTTAAAGAAGGCTTGCCAAAGATGGCTAAGTGACCCAAACAATTTTTTTTACCAATTTTGACCCACTTTGCCCCTTAACCCAAACACCCCTTTAAATTTCCAAAATACATTTTTTAACTTAAAACAGACTTAGAGAGCTTATAAAAAACTTAAAACAGGTTTAATATAAGATAAACTAAAAGGGAGATTTAAACAATAAGAAAGCATCTATAAGCAAATACCAACATAAATAAGCATAAATAAGCATTAAAAATTAGTAATAAGCAGTAATAAGCTATGACAGTTTAAGAGACAAAACTTGAAAATGAGAAACTTACAAAGCCCTTGCTCAAAACAGGGAAAATAAGCTTACAATAAGCTAATCTACAAGCTCTAACTTATTTGAAAACAAGCTAGTATAACCCTATAAGCCCTTCCAAATCTGGCTTATCTTCCAATAGAGCTTTTTGAGTGATTTTGAGTGAAAAATGGCTTAAACACTATAAACTATGGAACAATTTATAGTGCTTAAGTAAACAGCTTAAATAAGTAATTTAGAGCTTATAAAGGATTATAAAATACTTTTAAAACAATGGAACATGAACATTAAAGAAAACATAGAATTTAAACATAAAACCTCAACTTTTCATTAATTCTTAAAAACAGTTACAATGCTTGAATTTTAAAGACAATAAGCTAAAAGTTAACTAAATAAGCTGAAAAGTAATAACTAGATGCCTCAAGGGCTTACACTGGTCCTATATATAGAGAAACACTAAGGGTCTTGGCCTTTGAAGTGTGTTTCTTCTGTGAGACATTCGTGAGGTGTGTTTGTTGTGTGAGAGTAGTCTCTAAGTCATCATAGCCATCAAAATTTCTTGCTCTCCAAGTCCATCAATCACAGCCCTTTAATTTCTTGTCTTTTTCATGGATGAATGGTGTTGTTTAGGATTGCCAAGGTGGTGTTTGTTGTTTTATGGGGTGGGGTTATGCTGGGATGGTGATGGGTTTGTCTGGGGTTGCAGGGTAATATGTTTTTGGGGAAGATAAACAGTGTAAATGGCGGGAAATAGGGTTTTGTGTTTGTGTTTAGCGGGCGTTAGCCCTTTTTTCCTTATGTGTTTGCACCGTTAGTCCTTTTGGACTAACAATGTTAGTCCTTGAGGACTAACAATGTAAGGTGTTGGGTTAATGGGGTTAACGGTTTAAGGGTTTTGGGCTTAGGATTGGGCCGGGTAAGGTTTAATAGACTTAGGGCTTTTTAAACTTAAAAGTTTATGAAAGTCTTGATATAAATGCTTAATGGGCTGCCCCGGCCCATTGGATGGGTGCGGGTTGGCCCATTAAGTATTTCTTCAGTTTCGGCTTCGTCTTTGACTTTTGACTTTGACTTGGTTGACTTTTTGGTTGACTTTGACTTTGATTATGACTTTTTCATGCTCTTTCCATTCCCGTGCTTGGTTATGTCCGTTTTGGCTTGATTTTTGTCCTTTAGTGAATATCTGTTACCTGCACAACATAAATCATAAAACACACAAATACAATGTATTTTTGGTATATTTTGATCATTTTAGGCACGTTTTTATAGGCAAAAGGTATGTGTAATTAAGCACATACCAGAGACTGACACAGGTTTTGGTGGTGACTTAAACTTACTTAAGACACGATAACACACGCAAGAAGATAATCAAAAGACAAAAGAGCGGTTAAGCCAATTTTATGGAAACTGTATTAACCATGATTAATCCAATTAAAACGCTGGTTTGTTTATTGTGCTATGATTGTCTTATTGTTACAAGATATATCATTCCTAGATTTAGGCGGTACTTCTTCCTAAAACCTAGACACACAATTTCTGTCATAATTAAACGCATCCGCATAAAGCAATCATGTGTGTTTATAATCTATCTTAGAGGACAATATTGGTGAATATCATACGAACCCTAGCTCATTGAGACTTTATCCACTTATGTTCAATCTAGTTATATGTATCGGTAGTCTATGGTCCGAAGTGAATCCAAGCAAGGTCGTAGAATGTGATTGTAGTCTTAACCTAAGTCACCACTTAGCCTACCATTCTTTATAACCGGGGAAACACTAGGGGCTTAAATTTGTAGTCCTATGATTCCAATTCCACATTACAATATGCGAGTTTTATCCCATAATCTAGATTACTTGGTCCGTCTCATTAGATCTAGTTGAATGATAAATTAAACCGCATAATCAAACATAAACAAATATCATGTGATAAACATAAACAACACGTAACAAATAAGCTTGTAATCGATATAAACAAAACCAAACGTTTAAATCTTTATAAACATGGCTAATACCAAACGGTATTAGCCGATAACCATTGTAATGAATACAAGCATGATAATAAACAACCAAGGTAAACTAACCAAGTTAAACAAATGATACCAAAAATCGAACGATTATCAAGAGTATAAGAAATACAAGGTGTTTCCTATGGAATTAGATGCGTTGCTTAACCTTCTTTGCTCTTCTTAGCTTTTGAAAATTGACTTTTGTGGTTAAGGTATCGAAAATATGGTTAAGCACACCCTAAACTCGTGTTTAGGGATTTGTATTTATAGTGTCTGGAATTTATTTGATACGCCGTATTGGTTGAGGTCAATACGGCATATTGGGGGTTTCTTGGAGTAGGGACCATGTTCAATATCTTCCAGAATCTTCAATTAATCTTCAATACGACGTATAGAGTCTTCTGGATACGGCATATAGGTCTTTAATTCTTCGGGGTTTGTTGTGAAGTGCAGGCACATATATGCCGTATCTTCCTTGATGGATATGGCGTATGGGTTGTCAGAACAGTTTCTTCAGATTTCTTCGTTTAAGCTCTAAAATGCGTGCCTTTTTGCATATCTTCACTAATTACTCCATAATTACTGCATTTATCAATTTTAAGCAATGAAGTACCAATTCATGCAATAATTATACAAAATGGGTAAGAAACATAGGATAAATGATGCTATAAAAGTAACGTTATTTGATGTCATCATTGGGATAGAAGAGATTAACAAATGATTAGGAGGATGTGTTGTAGGGAATAATGGTATAGAAGTTGTGTATGGAGGAATGTGGGAGTTTGTAAAAACATCTTGTATGTTGGAGGACATGTGAGGAATACATGTTGAGTTTGGTAAACCATTTATAAGAAGGAGGTGAGACAAACTCAAAGTATGATTAACCTCAACATACCTCAAACTCAGTTAGTTAGTTAGACTTAATGCATGATAATCAACAATGGATTTGATCACTAATCATCTTGATGCAAACAAGCTAAGTGCTTTGCATCTCAAGCAAATCATATCCCACAACAAAAAAGGATGCGTTTACGCAAAGTGACATTTGACGTAGTTTGACCAATAAGGGAGTAAAACCTGTTACGTGATTAGGAACAATGTAAATCTAGATTAAGGTCATACTAGGTTTAGAAAGAAGTTTTGGCCTTGGCTAGAGGCGTTTGATAAAAGATTTGGGATGGTGTTTTGTTAAAAAATGGGAGGATTCGTGTTTGCTCCTCTCTAAGTCTAAACCTCATTTGGAGTGTTCTCAAATGCTAAAATATCATATACATACCTTTATTAAAGTTTCCACATGTATCGGGTAAGAGGAAAGCTGACAAAACCAAATATGTCACACTCCCAAAATGGATCGCAGCGGAATAGGTAACCGGGAGCGTGACTTCATAAATACCTCAAACACAAGTACAGAGAACGACCACTATATGGACGTTTTGAAAATATTAACTCGTTGCTTTAATTTAAACGTAAATAAGTCTTACAATAATCCATTGAAATTTAAAACATAGCGGAAGCACAAATAAGTTTTTATAAGCCAACGAGTATTAAATGATAGATAATTCATGAAAATGAAGTCATATGTATGCAGACTCCATATAGCACATCAAGGAATTCTAATAAGCTAAGCACCTGAGAAAAACATGTTTAAAACGTCAACATAATGTTGGTGAGTTCATAGGTTTAAGTAAAACAATAGTTTGGACCACAAGATTTAGTAACGTTTGACTATTGTAACACATACAATATCACAAAAGTATTTAAGTTGCACTAAGCTCATGACACCGAAGCAAAATAAAGTATGTAGCAATAAATGCTAAGTAATGCTTGCCCTAACGGGTGTCCAACTCAAGACCACCTTGAAATCCGACATGATATACGTCCTTTTGACCGGTACTACACCGTGAGTACCCAATACAAGTAAGAATTACCAAACCTAGACGGGGCATATTAGTCCCAATAGATCTATTTATAACACTCGCGCTTACTTCCAGTAATTAACGGTTCATGATAGAGGGCAATAGTGAGTTTAACGGTACTTAGGCAAACACGTAAACCGGTAAAAGTTTAGTAGGGTACTTGTGTCTAAAGTTAAAAGCAAGCAATGTTTCTCACCCAAAAGAGTTGTAAAGTATTCGTAAATAAGTAAAACGTGGGGCTATAAACTCACCTTAAGTAAGGCAATGAGTAGAGTAATAATCCACGAACGTAGAACGTGCACGAAAGGTCCTAACCGCGACCTAGATAAACGACGCGCTTTAGGAGCAAGCAAAGGATACGAAACGTTGAAATAAACCGTTTTTAGATAGTCAGTATCACCCGAACGTGTTTGTGTTTTAGTTTAATTATTCAAAATTTGATTTCGTAAAAATATTGGGGTTTTAATTAAGTTTCGACACTTAAAACGAAAATTACTATTTTTTAGTAAGTTTAGAAATCCCGAACATTAACAATGTCTAATTTTAGTTGCTAAGTTTATATTTTGCCTAAAAACACTAAGTGACTTAGAAAGTCTAGTTTCCACTTATATCTCATCGATATATGTACTTTACGCCTATTATTAAGTTCCCTTTTCTAATAACCCTTTACGTTTTCTAAATAATGCCTTAAGTAAGATTCTAGTGAAACTAAATAATATATACATGTTACTATAATATTCACTAGAGTTTTCATACCCCAAACAGACTCGAAAACGCTCGAAAACCCATATCCATGTTTCAATCAACTCTATTTTAGTGAAATAAAATACCAGATTTAGTCCAACTTTAAAAGAGCATAACTCCTTCGTTAAAAACATTCACGACTCCATCGAAAGCTACGTTTGAAGGAAAAATCATTCTCTACACCTTTTTATAAGTTTAAGCCAATTCGGACCCGAAATGGGTCAAAACTCAGTTTTAAAATTCGGACAAAATGTACTCGAAACCATTTTTGAGCTGTCAAAATATTACAAGTTTCGTCAATCTTAAAGCGGCCATAACTTCTTTGTTATAAGGCGGAATTTCGCGTTATTTATATCAGAATCACCGGGAGACAATATAATAACATAATTTTAGAGTTTTAGCCTCTCAAAATATTTTTAAACGACCTTTAACCCACAAATTAATTCTGGACAACAAGCTATTCGAACAAAAAACCTAACCAAAATCCAACACAACTTCCCCAATACTCCTATGCTAAACTAAACTCCTTCACTAGTCTCTTAACCAACAAATCCACATCAAAACTAGCCTAATCCCATCGCCAAACTCGCCAAACATCACTTTTATCACTTAACATTTCACTATAAAGCCAAAAGTACAAGAAAATGCAAGAAAACTTAGAAATGAATTGTACAACCTTTGTTTATTTGTATGTTTTCTTTATAAAAAGTGGCTACAAACACGGATGATATCATTTTTGAGAGAAAAAAAAGGGCGAATGAATGAACTGTCTAGAAATTTATACAAACGAAAGAGAAGATAAAGCTTACAAGTTGTGAAGAGATGATAAGGAAAGAACGAATCTTCAACCCAAACGGATATGAATATAACTTGAACTAATTTGAATGACCCAAATCAACTCTTGAATGAAGCACGATCAACAAACTAGCAATAAATTTTGAACCAAAAAGTAAAAGCACTAAGAGGTGTTTGTTTGTGGCGTTTGGACAACCCACAGAAAGCAAGAAAAGAAAGAGAGAATTTTATGTGTGTGTATTTTAGAGAGAGTAATAAATGAAAAAATGGATGGATGAATGGATAAATACATTGCATTTGGTCTTGCACCTAGAATCTTCTCACAAAGCATCCTAGGCATGTGTGATGTACCAAGGAGACTATTTAGCTAAAATGATAGGGGTGTGTTGGCTAAGGGGGGGATGGCATGGGAGGAAAAAAGGGGGACCAAAATAGTCAAAACTTGATTTTTGCAACAAGATATTTATTTAAGAGGGTCTTGATGCTTTCATGCATGCAAAAGAATGAATCCTAGCAACGTTTATGATATCCGTATAAATTTAAAACGCGCGATATTTTAAAAATAAATGTAATAATTTAAATATATGCTCGTTGTCTGGTGATGTTTCTCAGATATACGCGGGATAACTTCTCTGTCTTAGATCAATTTAGCACGTAACTTATAAAAGTTAAAATGATGCACGTAAATGGTAAAATATTGACTTGTGAAATTGCGGAGTGTTACAGTATTTCCCCGTTAACAGATCTTTGTCCCAAAGCTCAAGTTGTGGTATTCGACGAAAGCACGGGGTCAGAAAACAAGTGCGGATACTTTATCTGGAATAGGTCTTCGTGCTCCCAGGTAAACTCGGGACATCTTTTTGAACTCCATCGTACTTTGATGATAGGAATACGACTTTGCTTTAAACGTTTGACCTCACGGTCCATGATTTCAACGGGTTCCTCGACGAAATGAAGCTTGTCGTCAATTTGGATTTCATCTAACAAAATAATGCGTGTTTCGTCAGACAAACACTTCTTTAGGTTCGACACGTGAATGGTGCTATAGACTCTGCTTAGTTGTTTTAAAAGTTCGAGTTGATTAGCAACAGTTCCAAACTTTGCAAAAATCTTGAAAGGTCTAATGTAACACGGGTTTAGCTTTCCTCGTTTTCCAAAACGTATCACCCGTTTCTATGGTGACACTTTCAGCATGACCATGTCTCCGACTTGAAACTCAAGGGACTTACGCCTCACATCTGCGTAACTCTTCTGACGATCGCGAGCGGTTTAAATTCGGCTTTTAATTTGAATAATATTCTCGGTTGTTTCATGGATGATCTTTGGGCTAGTGAGTTGGCTATCTCCAACCTCAGTCCAGCAGACAGGTGATCAGCATTTACGACCGTACAATGCTTCAAATGGTGCAACCTTAATGCTCATGTGATAACTGTTGTTGTATGAAAATTCCACTAAGGGTAGATGTCTATCGAACCCTTTCCAAAATCGACCACACAGGCACGTAGCATATCTTCTAACGTTTGGATGGTTCTTTCACTCTGACCATTAGTTTGTGGATGATAAGCAGTACTCATATCTGATTAAGTACTCAACGATTTCTGAAGCGACTGCTAAAAATGAGATGTAAATCTACTATCTCTATCTAAGATGATCGAAACTGGCACTTTATTCCTTGAGACTACTTCTTTCAAGTACAATCTCATTAGTCTTTCCATTGCATCCGTCTCTTTCATTGGTAGGAAGTGTGCAGATTTAGTGAGTCGGTCAACGATTACCCAAATCGCGTCATGACCGCTTGTCGTCTTGGGCAATTTGATAACGAAATCCATTGTTATCTTCTCCCATTTCCATTAGAGAATTTCAGGTTGTACCAATAAACCGGATGGCTTTTGGTGTTCAGCCTTAACCTTCTCACACGTTAGACACTTATTGACATAGGTGGAGATTTCTGCTTTCATATTGGGCCACCAGTATAGTTTCTTCACATCCTAATACATCTTATCTAGGGGTGTAATTGAGTCGAGTCGAGCCAAGTACTGCCAAGCTCGAGCTTGACTCAAATACTAAAACTCAAGCTCGAAACTCAACTCGAGCTCGATCGAGCTTTATATTTCGAGCTTGAGCTCGAATCGTCATACAAAACTCGAGCTTGAAGCTCGACTCGAGCTCGATTTTTTTCCACATGTAAGGCTCAAACTCGATAAATACTCGACATATAAAGCTTGGATCAACTCAATTTGTATGAAAATTAAGTAAATGTATGAATATAAAAGGGTAAAAGTGTAATTTAGTTAAAGCTCGATAAGGGGCGAGCTTCACGAGCAGAGTATTTTTAAGCTCGAACTCGACTCGAAGATATACTCGAGTAGCTCGAACTCGAGCTTGACTCGTTTACATCGAGTCGATTTCAAGTAGTTTACGAGTCGATCTCAAGTAGCTCGTGAGTTGTCTCGTCTCATTTACACCCTTAATCTTATCCGATCCAGGATGGATATAATAATTAGACTTGTGTGATTCATTCATAATCAAGTCCCTCAATCCTCCAAAACATGGTAACCAACTCTGTTTCTCAATACAGAGGGTTCCGTCACGACGAGTCTCAAACTTTTTGTTCATACCATGGAGGTTTTCTTCCTTGACATTTTCTTTTTTCATAGCTTCGGCTTGAGCATTCAATATTTGGGATGTATGGTTTAAGTTGATTGTCATCATTAAGGCTCAAACTCATAGTGGCTTAATCCTTTCCTTTCGGTTTAAAGCATTTTCCACCATGTTCGCCTTTCCCATGTGATAACGAATCTCACAATCATAATCACTCAATAGCTCCAGCCATCGGCGTTGTCTCATGTTTAGCTCCTTCTGATCAAGAATATGTTTCAAGCTCTTATGATCAGTGAACACGACATACTTCGTGCCATACAAGTAGTGTCTCTAAATCTTTAGAGCAAACACTACAGCTCCTAATTCCAAATCGTGAGTAGTGTAGTTCTTCTCATAAACTTTGAGTTGGTGGGACGCGTAAGCTATGACTTTCTCCTTTTGCATCAAGACCGCGCCCAAACCTTTGTGCGAAACATCACAGTAAACCACAAAGTTTTCGCTTCCTTCGGGTAATGCCAAAATAGGTGTACTACACAACTTCTGCGTTAACAGTTGAAAAGATTCCTCTTCCTTTTCTCCCCAATCAAACTTTACGCTCTTCTGGGTTAACTTTATCATTGGCTCGGCGATTTTTGAGAATCCTTTGATAAATCGTTGGTACTAACCGGCAAGACCTATGTTAGGATCACAAAAAGTGTCGGTCACTTCCATTATATCATTTGATAGCTCGTAAAGTAATATTTGGAAACTAAATAGGCTAGTAAAGCCCAAGGCCCACGGAAAGCCCATCAAGGGTCCATATGGCCGGCCACGCTAGAGTGTTTATACCCCTCTCCACACCTTGGAGAGGGTTCGTTGTTCATTTTTCTCTATTTAACTAATCTAATATTATTCTTTTCCTTTCTCTCTCTAGAAGTGTTCATCCATCCTTTCTCTCTCTAGTTCTTTATACATTTGATTGTGAGTTTAGATAATCTAATATTCTTCAATTGGTATCAAGAGCCATGGGGTGATATAGTTTGGTTTTGTGTGCGTTTTTCTTTTCTTGTTCTAGCGTGCGTTTGGTTCAAACACATAACAAAAGATATAACGATTAGTGCTTTCTTGTTTATCTATCTTAGTATAAGCTAGGTTTAAAAGCATAACTTTGAAAACATCAAAAATCTTCATCTTTTTAATTATTTTTGGTTCGAACTTGTTTTTATGTCCAACATCTTGATCCGGAAATTATTGTGTTAAAAATCTTAAAGTTTGTGTTTTTATGTTTCTACTAGGGTTAGTATAGCTAGTTGTCCAAGAAAATTTAAGTAAAACGTCAAAAATTATGTTTTTAAGTGATTTGAAGTGTTTGAAGACGACTTTTTATACACATTGTTTGAATTAGGAGATTTATACGTATTGAATTCAGTGATTTATACGTGTTTGATTCCGGCGACTTATACGTGTTGAATTCGGCGATTTATACGTTTAGGTATACGGCAATTTATACGTGTGTAGTTTTGGCGATTTATACGTGTGTCAAAGTCAGCGATTTATACGTTTTTGGATTCGGCGATTTATATGTGTGTACATCAAGTGATTTATATGTGATTCAAATCCAACGATTTATACGTGACTAAAGTCCAGTGATTTATACGTTTATAAAATCCAGCGATTTATACATAGTAAAAATCCAGCGATTTATACATCACCAAATCCAGCGATTTATACAGTCTTTCAACCGGCGATTTATACATTTTTCTTAAGGTGATTTATACGTTACACTTTGGTGACTTATACACTTACCTTTGGAGATTTATACCTTATTTCCTTGGAGATTTATATGGTTTTTCTGTGATTTGTAAAATATCGTGAAGTATTCAATTATTTTCCTGGTTTTATCAAGAATTGTAAAATCCCGTGTAATCTTAAGACTCATTCACTTAAAACAAACAAAAATTTAACACAACAACCTCTTATCACTGAATGATAAAAAAGTTATCTATTCTCATCTTATCACATCTAAAATCAAACATGGATTCAATAATTCCATTTGGACAAAAGAATACTCTTGCTGAGTACATGATACTCTCTGGTGCTGACAATCGTCTACCAATGTTGGACAAAGACCCGTATGATTCTTAGAAAAGTAGAATGGACCTTTACATGCAAAACAGAGAGCACGAAAGAATGATACTTGAATTAGTTGAAAACGGTCCACTCATTTGGCCTACGATTGAAGAAAATGGGGTGACCAGGACAAAGAAATATGCTGAATTGTCTGCTACAGAGAAAATTCAAGCTGATTGTGATATGAAGGCAACTAATATCATTCTTTAAGGTCTACCACTTGATATCTATTCACTTGTTAATCATCACAGAGTTTCCAAGGATCTATGGGAAAGAGTTCAACTACTAATGCAAGGTACCTCATTGACAAAGCAAGAAAGGGAGTGTAAACTGTATGATGCATTTGATAAGTTTGCTCACATCAAGGGGGAATCACTTCATAAGTATTACTTGAGATTTACTCAGCTGATCAATGACATGAACATTTACAAAATGAAATTGGAGCAATTTCAAGTCAATACCAAGTTCTTAAACAGTCTCCCACCTGAATAGAGTAAGTTTATGACTGATGTCAAGCTTGTAAAAGATTTGCATACTACCAACTATGATCAGCTTCATGCATATCTTGAAAAACATGAAATCTATGCAAATGAAGTCCGTATTATGCGTGAACGCAATCAAGATCAACTTGCATTAGTTGCTAACCATCAGATGACACCATCTCACTTCAACGCTTATTAATACTCATACAACAATCCTCAGTTCCAACAACAGTTTTCACCATATCAGTCTCCTCATTATGGATCAATTCCTCCCACACAACATTACTTAACTACTTATCCATCCACACCTCTTGCAGTTTCTTATCCGTCAACACCATATCCAAATGCTTACTCATCTACCGTTCATCAAAAGGCTTGTCCACAACCACTGATTCGTTCAATAATATATATATATATAATATATAAGCAAACTATCAACCAATTACCTTTATCCAAGGATTGGTCAAGTGTTCACAAAGTTAATATATATGTGTCCGGAAGTATAATTCCCGGGTCGTTATGTCCCAACGAGGCTTGAATGGAAAATCGAATGACGAATTGATAATCGATGTTTGAATATTACAATATTATGATTGGTTTTCTATTATTACAAGTTAAAAATGCAAAAACGATTAAAGAAAACCTAAAAACGAAAGCTAGAATGATTTTAATCTAAAACGTAGACGTAAATGTAAAATCGCGAGGGCTAAAAACCTAAATTACACAATTTTAATCCTAGAACAATTTTAAAACTCAAAATAGATTCTAATAGACTAAAAACGAAGTTTAAAAAAAACTAGACTAAAAACGGAGTTCGTTTGGACTAAAAACGAGTCAAAACAAAAACGGGAACTGTATGATCGATACACCTTAGTATAATAAGCCTTTAGCCTGTAAAGGATGTTACTTCCTTGAATAAATCCAAGTCGATAACAATGAAACACTGATGT
>BQNB010077047.1:14503-30963 GCA_026074375.1 Tanacetum coccineum
AAGGCAAACCTCTAACAAGGTTTCCCCTCACAAGTTTGTTCATGTTTTTAAAGTTTATGTGACCAAGCCTCCTATGCCATAAATTAGATTCATCAATTGTGGCCTTAGCAAAGAGGCAAGTTAAACCTTTAGTGGGAACAACACTCTTTAGGTCAACACTGTAAATGTTATCCTTTCTTGGAACTCTCAGCAAGACTTGACTTTCATCAAGTAGCTTAAAGTCAGAAGATAAGACAAGACATTCAGTGTCAGTAAAAAGAACATTATTCTTTTTGTCACAAATTTGTGACACACTGAACATGTTATACTTAAGCTCCTTACAAAAATACACATTATCAAAATCCAATGTTCTTGTTTTGATTTTACCTTTTCCAGAAATTCTACCTTTACCATCTCCAAAGAAAACAAATCCACCATCATAATCTTCATACTCAGTAAGATAACATTTATTTCCAGTCATGTGCCTAGAGCAACCACTGTCAATAACTCCTTTTTCCTTGTACTCCTTCTGCTGTGGGTTGCCCTACACATAAAATAAGAGAATTAGACTCTTTTGGGGATCCAAGCCATTATAGACTTGGATCTTCCTTGTGCATCAATGTAAGAATATTTCTTGAAAGTATTTGATGCACTACTATTTTTTGTTTTCCAAACCCAGCATGCTGAGGCCTTAACAGCATTAACCCCTTTTTCTTTATTTTTGCTTACTACGGCTCTATTCCTAGCAGTAGTATCTTTTACCCTAACAGTATTAACCTTTTTATTAAAATACTGTTTTTGTTTGCTGAATACTTTTTAAATGGCCTTGTGACTTGTGAATATCCCTTTTTGTAAGCATTTGTTATTGGTCTAGGATGATTCATAGTTTTTTTGAGCCAGCAGTATTAACTGGTCTGGCAACAGTATTAACACTTGCACCAGCAAATCTTCTATTAGGGTGAGGGTGAGTCATTTTATTAGCAAAGTTCTTATGATTCACCCTACTTGAGTTGTTCCACACTGGTCTTACTACCTTTTAGCACACACATAATGAAGATGCTCAAAACTACCACAAATAAAACAAGCTTTATTAATCATTTTAAAGTCACTTCCTAGTCTTTGGGACATAAGATTGTTCCAGTTTCTTTGGTTCCCTCTAGGATAGTGTTTGTTTTGTTTAGGTGTTTCTACTTTCTCTACTGTTTCCCTAGCAGACTTAACAAAATTTATCTTTTTAGTGCTAGGTCTAACAGTTTTATCCATAACATTAGGTATAAATTCTACCTCACTATCATCATTAGAATTCCAATCCTCAATGACTGAAGGTCCAAAGCTGTTCTTCCTAACAGTTTTAGGTTCTACTGCATCATCATTATATTTTACATCAGCAAACTCATGATTTGACTCAACTTTCTTAACATTACTAGGTGTGACAATAGTAATAATATCTATATTCTCACTTTTAACTATTTCATCCATAAACATTAGATCAGGTTTGGAGGGAATGAAGTTCCTTGTATAAGGTGGGGGAACTACAAGATATCCCTTATCAGATTTGGACTTATTATACTCCTGATTTTCTAATATTACAGATGAATTTACAAAACTTTCTACTACACGAGAAGCTGCATTATATCCTAGTCTTGTTTTAAACTTGTCACATACTTGACTTTTCAACAAATTATTCAAAGATTTAGATGAATTTTGAAACTTTTTTAATGTTAGTTTTAACTCATCTCTCTTTTTTTTTTTGCTTTTTCCAATTTCTTTTTGTTTTCAACTAAAGCATTATCTCTTAGTTTAACTTTAAAGTTTAAAACATTAATGCTTTTTTCAAACACAGCCTTATTTTTCTTATAGTGAGCTAGTCTAGCTTCTACTGATTCTAAACCTACTTTATAAGATACTAAATTAAATTGAGACTTTTTGTAATCTGAAGACAAACTATCATATTGTTCTTTGAGAGTAGCATAAGCTTTTACACATGATTTTGAACAAGAATCTATCTCAGAATCTGAACTGGAAGAACTTCCTGAAGATGTATATGCCATCAATGCATAGTTTATAGGATGCTCTTCTTCATCTTGGTAGCTCCAATCATACCCTCTAATTCCATCTTGAGCAACCAAGGCATTTTCAGTAGGAGTTTCCACTGTCACAGTTCTTCTATTATTCTCTCTTCCTCTATTTTCCTGATTTCTAGGAGCTTTACATTCTCTTGCAAAGTGACTATTTTTATGACAATTGTAGCACTCTACTTTAGACCTGTTAAATCGAATTCTTTGACCATTTACATCCAACTTCCTGCCTGTCCTCTTGATGAATCTCCTAGCTCTAATTGTCAGCATAGCCATTTCCCATTGTAAATCCATTTCTTCCAGGTCATCAGGATCAATTTATTCTAGATCCTCTCGTGCAAGTTAAGGAGAAATAGGCTGACTAGCTAGGAAAGCACATATCACAGCATCACTAAGGTTATCTCTATATGTAGGATTACTTTGAGTATGAGCAGCACTAACTCCATAAGTAGTGTATCTGCTTTATTTGTGTTGCTGTTGCTATTGTTGTTAGTGCTGTTAGAGGTCACAAAAGCTATATTTTGTGGATTTTGGCTTGTACTTGATGATCTTGTAAGTTCAGGTTCATATATCTTCAAGTTGTTGTACAAGTCATCCAAACTGATGGTCTCTATTTCCTCTTTGTTCCTCCAGATCAAAGCATGAGTCTTCCATTCAGATGGAAGACTTCTTAGCAGTTTTAAGTTCATGTCCTCTTATGCAATAACTTCGCCTTGAATCTCCAATTGACTAACAAGTTTTTGCAACCTATCAAAAGTTTGATCCATTATTTCTGAACTTAATCCTGCAAAGTTCTTATATTGTTGCTTGAGTAGAGTTCTCTGAACTTTCTTGGATTCCTTGTTTCCTCCATACCTCTTCTTTATGGCTTCCATGAGCAATTTTGCATCTTTATATGAATGGAACATCAGTTGATCCTTATTTGGGAGTGTCATCAACAGAGTTCCTCTAGCTTTTATCTTATTCCTCCTGTCCTGCTTTTCTTCTGTTGGGTTCATATTCATGGTTAACTTCTCTAACATTTCTTTTCAGCACTTTGTTACCGTACAGAATTACTTCCTAGAGGGAGTAATCAGTCATGAGAAAGTATTATTCTATCCTCATTAATCAGAGATCATATTTCCCTGGGTTAAGGATAGGGAGTCATGCAGTCAGAGTTGTAGAAGTAGTTCCTGCCTCCATATTATTACTGAGAAATAGATCTAGTATATATTATTTGTTTCTTCTTATTTAAAGCTTCACAACAAGCTCTGATACCACTTGTTGATCCCAATGAACAAATCTTAAACTCTTTAGCTTGATGTAAGGTTTAGTTGTATTGAATAGATCCAAGACAACTATGGTAGAAGCTAAGATTGAGAATATCACAAACTATGTGGAATCTAGTTTGTAATACTAAGAAGAACAATGAAACAGTAAAACAATCAAAGACAAACAATTTATCAAACTTTTAGCCTCAATATAATAAATACGAATACTCAAAAGTATTAGGGTTACAAGAACCTTAAAGCTATGACAATGACTCGTTTTGGTACATTGAATTCTATACCCTAGGACCTCCTTTAATACACTAAGGAGTCCTACAAGGATTACAATACTTTCTTAAGTTATCATGATCTTTTAAACAAATAACTTATACATATCTTTTACCAAAATAACTCAATACTTATCTTCGTAAGTATTCTTGTTCTCTAATCCTTTCTCTTCTCTGATATGTCTTTGATCTCATGTTTGACAGCATTAATCCTTCCAGCAGTTGTAATTACTCAGCAGTTGTAACTGAGCACAAGCAGCATTAACTACTTAGAAGATTACTCTAGTAGTACTAACATACACTAACAGTACTAACTTTAGTACTAGCAGTAGTAACTACTTAGTATATTTTCAGTCTTAATCTCTGAGCAGTCTTAACTTCTACTAGCAGCAGTAACTTTATAATAACAATACTAATTATACTAACAGTAGTAACTAGCAGTAGTAACTTTATACTACTAGTACTAACAACTTAGCATAATTTTCATTAGTATTACCAGCAGCACTAATATATACCTGAGCAGTAGTAACTCTAAGAATCATCTTGAAGTCTTTTAAACCCAACAGTCTTCTTCGGAGGCACTCTTGATCACCATGTCGTCCACATAAGCTTCCAAGTTCCTTTCGATTTGACTGCTAAAAACCTTATCCACCAATCTCTGATAAGTAGCCCCTGTGTGACAACTTGTATTTTTAAAGGTCAATATTTAATTCATATTTTATTCTCATTTTCTACTAAAGTGAAAATTTTATGTTTTACGGTTTACGCGATTCACGATTTCTCGTTTCTTGTCGATTTTAAGTCGTGAATATGAAATTTTCTTCGTTTAGGTGTTTTCCATGTTTATTTTATCTTTAAAATAAAATAACGGCCCTTGAAAACTAATTTTTACATTTTATGTTCAAATTCATAATTTTTGTTGCATTTGGTCGAAAATTTCGCTTTTTAGCTTAAAAGCTTACTTTTTATTAAAATCCTTACCTTTTTAATAATTTTCCTACACACTTCAATTATTACAACAAAAAAATAAATAATAATAATAATAATAAATATATATAAAGCCAACCGGCTATACATATATAAAACCCACACTTATCATCTTTTCTCCATTATACATCCAAAAAATACACACATACTCTCCAACGACTAAAAACCTTCTCTCCTTTCCTTCTTTTCTTCTCTGTCGATTGAACCCATACAACCACCATCATCATTCCATTAATTTTATCACATGCAATTACAATCCCTTCAATTAATATTTAATTAAACATATCTCAAAAAGAATTAAACCTTGATTTTGAGTTTGAAGGTTTTTGATTAATTTTGATTGAAGATAAAAATTAGGGTTTTTGGAAAAATCTTGTGATTATCTTGTTAAGGTATTGGGAGTATTATAAACATCAAGGGAAGTTTTAATTTTGGTTTTTGCTTATGGTTTGATCTAGGCCGAACCCTAATGGGGCGTTTGGTTAGTTGTTTTCTTCAATCGTTGCTACGTAAGCCCCCAATCTCTTGCTTAATTGTTATTTTTATTTCACGAGTTTATTTAATATGTTTGATTTCTGGAAAATATGATCATGCATGTTATTGGATGATTGTGAAAGTGATATGGCGACAGGTAGTAGCTTAGGATGGTTATAAACTAGGTTAGATTGGATTCTGGAAGCGGATTAGGATTGGTAAAATAGGACAGAAGGTTATTGGAGTGTTGTTAAAATATATTTGGCTTAAGGTCTGTGATTTTATGACTTTTTTGGGTAGAGCAACATACAAGGTGTATGTGGTGCGTTAGATGGAGCCGTAAGTCCTCCAGATGACCAAGTTACGGCCAAATTAGTAAAACTAGTCCAAAATAGGTGACTTGCAGATAGTTTGTGTGTTAATGGAATATTTTTGACTTAGAGCCTACTGTATCATTATATAAATGGATAGATTATAATCTCAGGTCCATAGGGTGAATTGTATGGAGTCGTATCTCCTCCGGCTGAGTTAGTTACGCCCAAATTAGTGAAACTAGTCAAAATAGGTCATTGAATCTAGTTATGCAGATAGTTTGTGATATAATGGAATAGTTTTAGCTTGAAGCCTACTGATTATTTACATAAATGATTAGGTTAATATCTCAGGTCCTAGTGATGAGTTAGATGGAGCTCCAACTCTTCCGGATGATCGAGATATGACCAAAATCGTAGAAATAAACTTAGTGTGTACCCAAAATTTGTAATACATATAGTTAGGCTTGTAACGAATTTTATTTGACTTGGAAGCTACTGGTTTTTTACATGGGTGAAGGGTACAACATATGATAACTAATTGGTTCTTTGGATAAAGCCGTAACCATTGCGGATGAATGAGTTACGATCAAAATGGTGAAACTAACTAGAAATTGTGTCCAGATTTTCAAACGAATATATCCTAAAAAATTTGAACCTAGGTACTATTTTTCTAAAACTAAAAGTTGTATATAATTGATAGACTTAAACGTGAGCTTTTGAATGGGGTTCTAACTAGTTACGGATTGTGAGATATGATCAAAATGGTGAAGCGGGAAATTATTTCCAAAACTCAGATTGTGTATTTAGGGGTAAATTGGTCATTTCACTTAGGTTCTGGATACATTAGAGTGTTTGGTTGATAACATCAATAAACTAGGTTCATTAAGCTTGATTGAGGCAAAAACTGTTCGTTTATACCTATTACAAATTTTGAGATATAGGTCCATTAAGTCGGGTAAGGGCAGAATTTTGTAAAGACGTATGGTTTCAAAAGGAGTTAATTAACATAAATGAAATTGTAAACTAGATGATTAAGGCCTAAAAGAGGATGTCACTTGAAGGTAGATTAGATCAGGTCCTAAAGGGATGTTTAGATAATTCCTACTTGGTTAAAATTAATTAGAACGCCATATCATGATCACGATTTCTTCATTGTATCTTTTGGTTGTTTTTGTCGTGTGCATTTTATTTCCTTAAACTAAGTCACCATTCTTTCTAGGTGATACTTAGGCGACCGTGGTTTCACGCCATCCTTGATTTAACTTCAATACTTACTACTTCATTGCTTCTCGGTGAGTTCATATCCCCACCTTTTCTCTTTTAATGGGTTTCATAAACTGTTTTAGGGGTGAGAATACATGCTCGTTTTACCAAATAAACTCATTGATTCTACTACATAAGCGTTACATGACTATTTTTACTAAAGCCTTTACTTGCTTACCACATGACTTCTAATACATGGATGATACATGGTTGTTTACTCATGTATTTACAAAAGCTTGATTTGCTTACTACATGATTTAAGATCATTGAATATACATACATATAAGTTTTGAACACATTATTTGTTTTAAATTGGACACAAGTGCTGAAGGGTATGCTTGACCCGATTATGAGATTATCCGCATGAGTAGCTATTGCCAAAGTCCCTGAATGTCGTGAAACATTAATTACCTTTTAGGGTATGCACTAGTACAAAAGAATAGATCTATTGGGTCATGATAGCCCTGTCCGGGGGTATGAACCCATGGCGAGAACACCCAGTTAAACGGACATTTTGTGTTGAGGGTATTGTAGGTATGAGGCAATAATACCTAGTGTAGGGGCGGATGATGGACATATATTTATATGTTGGGTTAACGCGTCGGTGTCACGAGCTCAATGCGATAATGTAATAATTCCGTTACTTGACATTGTATTTGTTGCATTGTCGTTGGCTGATCTTGAACCTTGTGGTCCACTACTGAACATTTCTTGACTTATTGAATCACTACTTGAATTTCGAAAATAATACTTTGAAATGTTGTAACGCTACTTTTCTTACTAAAATATTACTTGAATTATTTCAATACCGATTTTACTTAAACCTATGAATTCACCAACATTATTTTGGATGTTTTGCATGTATTTTCTCATGTTATAATTTTGCTAGCTGAGCATCGGGAGCATTTGAGTCATGCGGATATATTTTTGAAGGCTTTATAATTTGAGTACCATTCGACAAACATTTTAAAAATGTTTTCTATTGAATTGCAAATAAGACCCGTTGTAACTCTAATATCTTATAAATATTGAATGGTTGACTTTTCTAAATGTCTCGCTTAGAGTCATTTTCTGTAGCTAGTACTTTATGCTATGAAGTAGCACCCCAAGTGGTATTCCGCTGCGTTGTGATTTTGGGGTGTTACACACTGCTTTCTTGAGACTGAAAGGCATCTTTCTATTGTCAAAGGTGTAGCACCTCCAAAGTTCGGATAGCAGAGGAAGGTAACCGCGGGAGCTACTTCATAGCACAATGTACAAGTCACAGAAAACGACCTCTAAATGGGACGTTTTGAAAAGTTACACATTCGATAAATATAATATCAGAGTTTACAAAACGAGAGGTCCCAATAGTAGTACGATTCATAAGAAAACATTATCGATGGTAATAATGATGCAAAAGCCTTCAAAAATATGTCATGCGCCTCCATGCTAAAGCTAGTACCTTAGGGACTTGAGATAAACATGCTAAAAATGTCAACAAAAATTATTGAGTGAAATTCATAGGTTTATAAGAAATGAAATGGACTAGAAGATTTAAAAAATTAGTCGACTATTGTAATACATACAAAAGTCGTAAAGCATTTATTATTTTGCCAAGCTCGTGATACCGAAACGTTAACGCTATAATCAAAGTTATAGTAGAGGTTGCTGTATTAGGTAATTTGCCATCTTACCTAGTACTCAAATACAGTGCGTCCATTTGTCTAACCGATCAACTCGGATGGGGATGTCAAACCTAATAGATCTATTTAAATCATTCGCGTTTACTCACACAAAGTAATTAACGGTTCATGATATTGGGACTTGTTTTGGCAATAGTGGGACTTGGGCAATAATAATATCAAGAAAAACATTCATTTTTTTAAGCACGTGTGTCCATAAGTAGCATGTATCTCCCCTAAGAAGTTTATAAAATAGTTAAATGAGTAAAATGGGCTATGAACTCACCTTAAGTAATGCAATAACAAATGATGAATTATAGAAAGCCGCATACTCCTAAAAGCAACCTAAAAATAACGTTGTGTTTTAAGTTTTATAAATATTACGTAAATGTATGCAAATGAGTTTTTATATAATTTTTATATTGATTATACATTGTACTTAGTATTTTATAAAGTTTATAAAATATTAGGGACTAGTTTTGACCACTTTACAAACATTTACAAGCCCTAATACAAAAGCTTATTGGTTTTCATATTTTTTTATTTCGACTTTAGTTGACCATATTTCCTAAACTGTAATTATACATGTCTCGGTTTTTACATCCACGGAAAGGTAATTGAGTTTATTACTTCGATAAGTCGGTCCTACCACCTCGGTTATTATGTAAAAGGTGTCAAATGGTTAAAACATTATTAAGAACCAAAACTGTAATTTTACTCTACAAGTCCGTTCGGGCCAGTTCAAATGGCCATGTTTAAGTTAAAGGATCATCTACAATTTCTATTTTTACCAAAACAGGGTGTTCTATACATAATTTTGGAGTTTTTAGTGATTGAAATCTGGTGTGCAATTCTGACACACTTTTGTCGTTTATTTTCTAGTTAAATCATCAGGTATCGTCATGACGTATGCCACTCGAAGAATCAAAGCTAAGACATAGGCCTACAACCCTATATTTCTTCATAAGCCTCATAAGTTACTAATTTTTACAGGTTATTCTATTTAAGCTACTAATCAAATCTGTCCTAAATTGTAGTGATAGAAATCATGTTTTTTTAGTGTTGCTTGATTCTTTTACCAAGTACAATGTATATCTCTTACAAGTAAATGTATAAAATGTGTATTACATGTAAATCTCAAAAAAATGAATAAAGGTACATGATTAATTTATAATAGTATATAAAAAAATAAAGATGATTCCTTATAAAGGAGTAAAATGGTGATGATGCAAGAACAAATCAAGAACAATCAAGAACCTCAACTAGTTCTTCAACCCAAAACCAATAACCCTTGCAAACTTTACAAAAACCTGATGAATATCAACTTTTATCCAAGAAATGATATGATTTGATGATGTTTATGGTGTAATAAACCAAAGATATGAGCTAGTTTCTATAAACCTTCAACTTTTGATAATCTTAACTAGTAAAAATCAAGGTTTTTATGTGTTTGAGGTTTGTGTGTGCACGGCAAAAAAAGAGGAGACAAGGGAGGAATAAGTCGTTGTTATGAGAAATGGAATGAGAGGTAGTATGGTGGTGTTCAAGGCATGCATAAGTTTATGGACAAGTGTCCCTAAAATGTGTCTTAATATGACACATTAGCGATGATTACCTCACTCACAAGGAGACATGTGTCCATGAGTGTCCATATGGTTTATTCGTATACTTGGGGCAAAAAGGGGAGGGAAACAATGGTTAATTTTGTTAAATTTTTGAATAGGTAGGTAGTGCTAGGGCTAATGTGTAAAAGGTGGTGTTTTATAAGGGTTAAAACGCGAAACGTAGAAGATAAACGTAAAAGTGAAAAATAAAAATGCAACATATAAAATACATATGTAAAATGATAAAAATGCATAGAGCATGTAGACTAATATTTAGTCTAGAGTAGGGTTTACATTTAATGTACGTTTTACGACGTACGCGGGATAACCTACCCGGTTACCCGATATAGTTAATTTACATGAAATTAAAATAAGTATCAAAAGTACGAGGTTAAGTAATGACTTGAAAAATACAAGTTGCTACTGTCTCTTCATGTTAAGGGAACTCCGTCCCAGATTTTAGTTAGTGCTTTCAGCTGGAGAGGTGTTTAAGAAAAGGTGGGGCTGATTCTATATGATAAGATTGTTTAAATGTCCACTTAGTTAGTGTGCTTACTAATACGAATGTCCATGACATGCACAAATTAGGTATACACGCTTATTTTTATTTATTTTTGCTTTTTGGGAATATAAGTAAAAAATTAATTTTTGACAAAATTTTAAGGTGACTAATCTTAACATAGCATGGTCCTTCCTGAATTAGACATGGGTGATTAGGCTATGTATAATTAAGGGCTAATGATGCAATGCTTATTTTTGTTAAACTAGTGTTATGTTTCTTAGAGTTAAATGGTATAAATCATATGATTTATAAGGTAGTATCCAAAATGATTTATAAGATAAAAGCAAGGTAGTTTATAAGATGATAGCAAAATAGTTATTATACAAAATAGGTTTAACACTTGTTGCATTTTTACAGAAAATATGAAAAGACAAATACAACTATCAGCGTTATTTTTACTCCCAGCGTCGGGCAACCAACCTGAAATGGAGCCTCAGAACATGTGGTGCAACAGTCTCTAGTGTAGTGGTCTCAGTAGCAGCATCTGTCATGACAATAACCTACGGTGGTGGAGGAGGTGCACAATCGAGGAAAGCAAGAATATGGTCAGGGAAAACGAGGTCCGCCATGATGCTCTGTAAAATAAGCATAAGTGGTTAGAAAATAATTAAATATTTACATAAATAACCTTTATGTAACTTAAATAGTGATGCTCTGGTAAATAAGCATAAGTGGTTAAAAATAGTCAATATTTATATAAATTACTTTTATATAAATAAATAGTGATGCTCTCGAAAATAAGCATAAGTGTTTGAAAAGCAAATCAAGTATTTATATAAATAGCCTTTATATAAATTAAATAGTGATGCTCTCGAAAATAAGCATAAGTGTTTGGAAAATATACGCGCACGGATAGTGTGTAAGGCAATAAGGAAAGGGGCTTAACATATATAGTAGTTATAGTCTATGTACTAAATGCAACCTAGTTCTTTATAACCAGTGCTCTGATACCAATCTGTAGCACCCTCAAAGTTCAGATAGCAGCGAAAGGTAACCAGGGGAGCTACTTCCCATTCGTTGCATGGTTGTCATCCCCAATAGGAGGTTCTATGAAGAGTTAGATCTAACGATTACAAAATTTAAGATCTCCATCCTTGTGAAAGGACTATCCCCAATAGTTATTTCTATTGGTTCTTGACACACCTCCAAAATCTGGTAGTAGCGAAATGGTAACATTGGGGTGCGACATCAAGGCATAAAGTACTAGTAATAGGAAACGACCTTAAAATAGACGTTTTTAAATTAAAGTTCACATTCGATGCTCATAAAATATCAGAGTTTACAACATGGTCCAATTTTTTTCAAAATAACACATAAGTTCCACATGCCATCACAATTATTTAAAAGTTGACACAGTTTTAATAAAGATAAAGTTTGATAAGTTTGCATCGAATAAAAATGACAACAGAATCCTTCCATTTTGATATCCACGCGCCTCCCATCCGAGCAACATACTTTAGGACCTAAGATTAAAATATGCTAAAAAGTCAACAAAATTGTTGAGTGAAATTCATAGGTTTAGCAATCAAAGTATGGACCACAATATTTAAGTAATGTAGACAAGAGAAACAGATTCACCAAGTCTAAAAATATATGTGTTATTGCACTAAGCTCATGACATCAAAACCTAACTATTTGTGCCCCTAATAAATGTTGGGTGTTCTGCCAAACACCCCTGATGTGTTGTTATGTGGTGTTAAATTATAATTCAAGTTTTAAATTTATATTTTGTCGACTTAACAAAAAACATCACTTTAACAGGCAGTGTACCCGGTCGGTGGGAGTTTTGTGGTAAGTAGGGTGTCGATCACTAAGAGCGAGAAACACTTTCAATTTATTAATACTTTGGTTTTCTAATCTAAGTTAGTCTAATCTATGTTAAACCTATGCTAAACCTATGTTAATCCTAAATCTAATGGATAACGGGGGTTTTCAGTCTGAGAGACTGGCACGGGTTTGGTGGTGACTAATACCAATTCAAGACACTAAAACACACGCAAGCAAATTAACAAAAGATAAAAGAGCGGTCTAGAAAAATATAAGAAAACTGTATTAACCATTATTAATACAATCAGAATGTTAGTTTTTTTATTTAGTGCAATGATTACTTATCACGAGGCGGAATATCATTCTTAAGATTAAGGCGGTACTTCTTCCTTAAACGTAGACACTTAGAATTCTGTCACAATTAAACGCATCCGCATAAAACATCCTTATTTGCTGATTATAATCTATCTTATGGATTAAAGCAATGGTGATCTTGTTAAACCCTAGCTCATGGAGACTTTACCCACTTACTGCTTAATGACAATTCATACACTAGTGGTCCACTAACCAAGTCTTTACCAATTAATCAAGAATATACTCGTTGAAGCCAAGGTCACCTTATGGCTCAACTAAGCTCACAATCTAAGGGCAAAGATAGGTCGTTATTTGTGATCCTATTGGTCTAGATGTATAAATCACTATATGGAGAGCTATCCCGGCATCTAGATTACTTGGTCCGTATAGTTGAATGATAGGTCACATACAAAAGCACGTAAACAAGTATATTAATAAACATAAACAAGCAATCAACGATAAATTAAAAAATCAAGATAAACAAACCAAACATTATGATCTTCATAATAATGGCTAATACCCGAATGATTTAGCCAAAAGTAATGATTTAGCCAAGGTAAACTAACTGGGTTAACGAATGATACCAAAAACTAAATGATTACAAGTGTACAAGAAATTACACGTTGTCTCCTATGGAATTAATTGCGTTTCTTGATCTTTCTGCTCTTTTTCTGCTCTGAAAATCGACTTTTGTGGTTTAGGTATCAAGAATATGATTTAGCACACTTAAAACACTTTTTTGAGTTTCTATTTATAGGGTCTGGAATATGGTCGATACGGCGTATCCAAAGTCTTGGATACAGCGTATCGGTTGGATATGCCGTATCGGGGGTTTCTTGGAGTAGGGACCACGTTTGATATCTTCCAGAATATTTTATTTCCATATGGCTTGAATATGGCATATTGGTTCTTGTTTCCTTCATGGTCTTTAGTGAAGTGCAGGCACGGATACGCCGTATCTTCATTGATGGATACGGCGTATTAGTTGTCAGAACCGTAATCTTTCAAAATATCTTCATTTAAGCTCCAGAATGCGTGCCTTTTAGTTAACTTTCACCAAGTACTCCATAATTACTGCAATTCTCAAATACAAACGATTAAGTAACAATTCTTTGCAATAATTATACAAAATGGGTTAATTACATGGGATAAATGATGCTATAAAATAGACATTATTTGATGTCATTAAATATCCCCCCACTTGAATCCTACTTGTCCTCAAGTAGCATTTAGAAGTTTACAAAAATGTATCCTTAAGGATTTTTCCGTTTAAGAATTTATTTGATCTATTACAAGTACACAACCAAACACCTCACGAAATAGGAAGATGAAAACACTCAAATCACTCAACTAATCTATGTGCTAACATGTAACTAATTCGCTCAATTGCTCGGTCGTGACGAGTATTCTATCATAGGCTTGGCAAGGATACACATCTCCACCACTAGAGCTAAGGAGTAACAAGTTTATAAAGGTAAAATGGGTTTTTATTATAAGGCTTAGGGTTGATCATTCTATAATCTTTCACCAAAAGTACCACACCAACAAGGCAGCTGAAGCACACATACATGGCCGTAATGACAGAATAGACATGTGTGTTCGATCACATCCTCATTCGAGTTTAACCAAGGGTTAGGATGAAGAATGATATAGGGTAGGGATCTTCTAACTTTCACCAATAGTAATAAACCAACAAGGCAGCTGAGACATGCATACATGGCCATAACGACGGAATAGACATGCATGCTTGATCACATCCTCATTCGCATAAAACCCATGGTTAATGATTAGAAAGGGAAATAAATTGTTGTGAAATAAAAAATACGAAACAAATAGACTAGGTCTAAGATATAAGTTGCTAGACACTTTTTTTCTGACCGTTACCATGATTAAGACACAACTATTTACAAACATCTTGATCATAGATAAAAAACAACAACCAAAGTTGGCGTTCTCGTAACTGTCAACTTCTCAATCATCCCATACTTTACATATTTTACAAGGCAAGTGGCGATATCTATCACTTTATACAAAACTTTACATCGTTAACTTATAAGACGTATCAACGAATAATCGATCCTTCATATAATTCTTTCGCTCTAAGCTTTTGCGAAACAATTATCTTCAAACTTTCCTTCTCTTTTTTGTTATGATTTTTCTAATTTTTTCGAATTTTTTAACACTACACTGTACTTCGAAACTCGGTGTAATTTCACCATCTTCACGATCATAATAACTCCGAATAATTCCTTTGATAATTCTTTATTCTTTGGACGTACCAATAATTGCGTTGGTAGTAAAAATACATGAGTTTTGACTACTTTATACATTCCCATTTGCAATATGCAAATTTTTTCCAATCGTACCAAAGATAGAAAATTAACACAAGACTCGGGAAATACATACTTTACACTTTAAGAAACTAGCAACTGATAAATGGACTTAATCTAACAGGGTAGGCTAAGGTGTAAAGGTGCAACAAAACAAATAGTTGGTGTTATTCCTAAAGGATTGGCTCTACGGGTTGTTCTAGGGGTATCTTACTCTTATAGTAAGAGTAAACAAAGGGTTTATACGGGGGTTAACTAACCAGTGTAGTTAGTTAATAAACAACATGTATAGGCTTTTTGGGTGTAATCCTAAAAAATTACCAATTTAAACAAGTTACTCCATCTAAATCCATAGTAATCATCACTGTGATCTCGAATAGATATACCAAGCCAAGTTCTAAAGTCTACAACATCACCGACACACTCATATTTTATGGAATTTAGGTAAACATTTAGAAACGGATAAGGTTAAATCCTCACAATATCTAATAAGGGTTGTTGTGTGCGGGTTATGTAACATGTAATTTCACAAAAGTATGCTTGCAAAATTTTTAAATTTGAGTATAATTTAAGCATTTTATGTGAAAAATAGGACAAGTATACATTCTAATTCCCATCCCCCTAAGTGAATTATACAACGTCCTCGTTGTATAGATAAAACATTAAAAACGGGAATTTAAAGGAATTAGAAATAGAAACTCCCCGGATATTTTGCTCGGTAAATTCTCCAAGTTGAATTTATGAGCAAGGACGTGTGTTGTAAATGCGTCTATATTCAATTATGACTACAATCACACATAGGATTCCAGATGATTGATACTTCACCAACTTCATCGATTTCTTTACAGCGAGGTCCTGTGTAAAATATAGGAAAAACGATGCATTCTTATCTTGGTACCTACGGTTAATTTCAACTAAACTAAATACTAAATACGGGTTAGTCTGTTAAATACACCATATCATGTGCATGAATACGCCGTATTTCCAGAACTGACAATAATGTTTTAAAGTGCATAAAAATAAAGGACTGATAACGTCCATACATTCAATACGCCATATGGTATGAAGCGGATACACCGTATTGATGTTTGGAAAGACAAACTCGATAAAAATAAATAACAATCCGGGTTGTCTCCCGGGAAGCACTTTTCTTTCAGCTAGTCTTTAAGTTAGACTTTTTCCTTCCTTCTTCTTTTCTACTCGTCTCTGGTTACCATCCATCCATTGTTCATCATGCGAAAGATTTCTTGTTATGCTCGGCATGCATCTTTGCTTGTACACGTCAAATCATCGTATTCGTCTTCTTTCACAGCAACATACTCTTCGTCATCTCTGAACGAATACTTGATCATCTTGAATCTTCTTATATTGCAAACCGACAACTTATGATTATCAAACAATTCCCATTCTCTTTCTTTACGATCACCGTTGGTATTTTCAAAGTCGTCCCAACTTTTCCAACCTTCATAATTCGGTTCAACATCTTCATCGATTAATCCTTCCATGATAGCCTTATTTCTTACAGCTTCATCTTTCAGCTCGCTATCCTT
>BQNB010077048.1:0-30962 GCA_026074375.1 Tanacetum coccineum
TCATGCTTAGTAGTGCCATATTCTACTTTAGATCCATTTCTTCCTAATCATCATCATGAAGTTGCTCAAGATCTTCATGAACAAGTTGAGACCCTTGTGGTTGAGTAGATAAGAAGGCATATATTGTGGCATCACTAAAACTAGCAGTACTAATTTCAGTACTGGCAGTATTAACTTTGGTGGTACCAGTATTAACTTCAGGATTAACAGTATTAATATTATTAGTACTGCTTGCACCTGAAGTGGTTAGAAATGCCAAGTTCTTATCATTATTGTTAGCACCAGCAGATCTCTTAACCTTTTGTTCAAAAATTTTAAAATTGTTGTATAAATCATCTAAACCCATAGTATCAAAATCGGGTTTGTTCATCCAGACTACCACATGTGTATCCCATTCAGAAGGTAAACTCCTTAAAAATTTAACATTTAGATCTTCTGGAGGAGTAACTACACCCAGAATTGCCAATCTACTAACAAGCTTTTGAAGTCTGTTAAAGATATAATCAAGTGATTCTGAGCTTAAAGCATTAAAGTTTTCATACTGTTGCTTCAGCATGGCCTTCTGTGTCTTCTTTGTGCTTCATTCCCTCCAAATCGAGCTTTAATAGCAGCAAACATTGATTGAGCATCAACATACTGATCGAAGGTAAGTTGATGTTCATTGGGCAGTGCCATGAGCAGTAGACTTCTGGCCTTTACATCATTTTTTTACACGTCTTTTCTTCTGTAGTAGACGGCACAGTCATCTTCAATGCTGTTGATGGACCAGTTTCTGATGCTGTAACAGGAATAGGTACCCACGAATTCCCATTCTCTATGACCTCCCATAGAGCATAATCCTGGATCTGAAAGTACTGTTTAATCCTTATCTCCCACATCTCATACTCCCCGAGTTTGAGCATGGGAAGCTTTGCCAACGCATTATTCTGAGTATTTTCCAATTCCATTACTTCTAGATTAAAGTTTCTCAAAGCACAGGCTCTGATACCACTTGTGGAGTTTGAATAACTCCTTAGATCGTTGTAAGCTCAGGTTGTTTAGACCTTATCTAGGATAATGATAACAATGAATAGAAAGTATATTCATAGCGGAAATAGCATAAGAACATTGATATCATAACAAGGTTTTTCATTCATTATCTTTCACTATTAGCCCCAATTCTACACGATCAACTGTAGAACGGTTATCTACAAACTAACAGGGATCAAAGATCCTTGAGGCTAAACCAACCAAATCATCTAGGCATTCACATGCCTAGACACACACACACACCTTTTCTAGACATCTACATCTTGTACACACCCTTAAACTACACGCCTGATATCTCTTTATATAATAGAGATATCTAGGTTTACAAAGGATAAGAACAAATAAGATTAGGAAACTATAAATCAGCATTAAATACTATTTGACTAATCTTCAATCAGCATTAATGTTGATCTTTATCTTATACTTGAATGAGGATATCTTCTAGGAAATCTTCAAAATCTTCCATCTCTTGAAGAATTCCAGCTTTGCGTTTGAGTCCTTTTGTTTCGTTCTGTTATTCACTTTGTCTCGTCAAATCTATAATTCCCAACACGCTTACTCAACCGGTCTTCCGATCAAGAAATTAATGGTTCATGATAGTTCAGGCATTAGTGGTCTATTCGCAACTTAGGCAACAGGTAATCAAGAAAAAGGCAACGTAAAGTAACGGTGTCCATAGTTTAAAAACAAGAAATGTTTCTCACCCCAAAGTAGTAAAGTAAAGATAGTAAAACGTGGGGCTATGAACTCACCTCTAGCAAATGGTGAGATAAATATCAATGAAGAGATATAATGCCAAGAGGTCCTACTTGAGACCTAAATCAATGACGCGTCTTAGAAAGACGGAAAGTATACGAAACTTGAACGAATCGTTTATAAAAGAAAAAGTCATCCATGAGTGATTGTGCTTTGACTTAATTAACAAAACGTGACTAAATAAAATTATAGAGTTTTTCGTTAAGTTTCGACGTTTAACCAGAATTACCATTTTTAGTAAGTTTCTATTTTAGGAAAGTTTTTAGTTTCGGGACATTAATACCGTCCCCTATATTTGCTTAATCCATATTTTCCTTAGACGCACTAGAGAAACCTAAATGTTTAACTTCCACGTCTACCTTATTAATATTCACTAAACTTACTATTTTTAGAAACCTTAACGTTTTTTCTAAAACATGTTAACGACGTTTTTAAATGATACTAATCGATATATATGTGATACTATATGTTTTGCTAGCGTTTTAAAAGCTCAAAACATCCCGAAAGCGTTTGAAAACTCATTTTACTATTCACATCAGCACCTATATTAATTATTTTGCCAAAAAATGTTTTAAGATTCATTTGGCTATAACTTGGCCGTTTTAAGTCCGATTTTACTGTACAATACATAAAAATCTATCTACTTGAAACGATCTCTCCAAAAATTATTTTTACGCCTATTGAAAACATTTCTAAGTCGACCAAAACCTCAAAACAATTTTGGATTAGCAACATCACAAAGGCTTTCAAAAATTACACTAAACTTCACAATAGTGCATAATCTAGCCTAATCTCCATTCACAACTAATCTACATCCAAACCACTAACCTAATCCTTTCATTTCTATTGTTGCAACTCACTTTTCAACTCACCTCACCAAGATCATAAAGTCATAAACATATTACTTCCATTTTTATAAAAGATGACAAGATATTATTTTATTTCTTTTTGAAAAATCAACACAAACATCATAGGAATCATAGATCTATTCAAGAACATAAACATATGTAGAATGAAAGTATAAGTTTCAAGATAAGCTTACAAATATGAAGAACAAGCTTAAGAAAACACAAGAATGAAGATAGAAGACTTAGATCTTGAAAAACCCCAAATAATAACCAAACCCTAATTTGTAGATCTTGAAGTAAACCCTTAAATCAATGAACCAATACTTCAAACCACCTTAGATAACCTTAGAAATGAACATAGTATACTTGGATCTTGCTAGAAATCAAAGATATAGAAACCCTAAAAGGGGTGTTTGTTGTTGTGAGCTAAGAGAGGGAAAGAAGAGAGATGAGAATTTTTTGAGGCTATGAAATGAAAGTAAAACCCTAAGTTGTGATATGAGTATGTATTTACAGGCCAAGCATTAGGGTTTTGAGCATTAGTATTGGAGTATCAGGTGACCAACACACACCAAAGATGTGTGTGTGTGTTCGGCAAAAGGGCAAGCCACAAGGACCATATGGTTCAATTTTTGGGACCATGGTTCAAGTATAACAAATCTTAGTTTGAATTTCCTAGTCAAAGCCTTAAAATGTGTAAGTAAACATTTGTCTTGATCTTGGATGGTTTAGTGTGCATGAGATGGACTCCCTCATGTGTCACTTTCATAAACATGCATGGGATTTTCAAAAAAAGATACCTTTGATTTAATTTCAAAGTTTATGGTTGTTTTGGTTTGGTTTAGGCGTTCGAATTTATAAGGATAGGGGGTCATGAATGAAAATTTTGTCTTATCAACACGAGATGAACGATAACTAAAGTTTACACGAAAAGATTTCGGGTTTTCGAAGTTCCGTTTGATCAAAAACGCAAAAAACGTAAAAATAAGTATCGGAAGTGATCGTAAACTACGAAACACTTAGAAAAGATAAAATAGCTCATATAATATCTAAACTAATAAAAATCCGAATTCGGAACGCTTTTTAGATTTACGCGGGTTAACTTTCCGGTAAACCGTCAGATTCAAACGTAACGTATAAAAGTAAAAAATAATGATCGGAAAAGTTAAAAAAATATTGACCTGAAATTTACGGGGTGTGAAAATGATGATGAAGAAATTATCAAGGAAAGAGATGATAATAGAAAGCCATTTTATGACCCGAGCTTTGAAAAATATTTGGATTGCGATAACCCTATGGACCGAACACCTACCCTTCAGGAAACACTTAATCCATTTTGAAAAATTTGTGTGTGGAAGAAAATGGTTGCTTTTCTTGGATCATTACCAGTATCGTTACAACATAATGAGTGGATGCCAAGTTACGCTGTTAATTCCACTAGGAAGGTTGAGAGTGACGGAGCGTAGCATTTGAAATGCAGTATTGTAGATCCGTATGGGAATGAGTATAATCAAGGATACCAAACGAAAGCTATTGACAGGGAATTGTCAAAATTTTACAAGCTCATTGACATTATGTCACTTGATTGGTTCTAAAATATATGCAAAGTGAATAAAGGGAGCGTGTTTCACACTCCTTAGTCCGTCTTCATAGCAAGTGCGCCGCACATTTGATCGATAAAAAAATAAAACCTGCATTTTCACAGTTAATAAAAACACACAAACAACACAAGTTCTCTAAAAACCGTCGATGTTTACCCAAAAATTTAAAAATCTTCAATCTAATTCATCAAAACTAGCACAATGCCAAGGGTATGTCAATCTTATCATAATTTCATTATCCTTTTGTTTATTTTTGTTTTTATTAATTAGGGTTTGTATAAATTAGTTCATAATATATAAAATTAATAGAATAATTGTATGATACCATTATATAAGAGATGATTATAAATCAATTAGAATTATGCTAGGATAAATTATTCTTAGTGTGAACCAATTTAGGGGTAATAATTTTAAAATTGGGGCAAAAATTACTGTTGAAACAGAAATTGTTTATTGTTACAGTTATAAAACGCTTGTAATTATTTTTGAAAACCCAGAAAGTACGCCGATTTTTTAGTAAAACCGTCTCACTTTGTTAAACCTAGGATGTACGCCGCACTTCTTAGGAAGTGCGACGCACTTTTCGTCTGAAACCAATACAGAACGCTGCAAACTCGTATCTAAGCATTTCCATTACTTATAATTTTTATCTAACATAATAAGGTACTTGTTTGTTGATTATTTTTGATATATATACAAGGGGAAACCACGACGATGAAGCCGGATCATCTCAACCCAAAAGAACCCGTGAATTCAAAACAGTGGAGGAAGCTATGCCCCCACGGGTTCATCATAACTTTCTGCTTTGAGAGGGGTGCAATAGGGCTGCTAAAACTAAATACGACACCAACCTTGCCCGTTTGCTTCCAAAACAAATTTACTCACCAAGTGTTGTCGATTGGGAATTGTTGAATGCTATGCGTTGTGGTGAGAAATTGAGGAGATGCTTGAGATAAAATTAGTTGAAATGGGTGGTGACCAACAGATATTCAGATCTGAAGCTTGGAGGCGTGCTTTTGATATAAACGAGCCAATCTATGCCGAGCTATGCCATGAGTTTTACTATACTTATGAGTTTAACGATGTAGTACATGATGATGATTTATGGTCTAGTAAGTCGATTAAGTTTAGGCTAGCGAGAAGAGATCACTCGTTGACTTTGTTGCAATTTGCTAAGCGTTTGGGGTTGTGTTTCAATGAAGAAGTAGGAGAGGAAGGATTTGAGATATATTTTCGTAGTGGTTTATGTAGTGATGAGCATTTTAATGCTAGGGAATATTGGTTGAGCATTAGTAGAGAGGAGGATCTACATTTATCTAGGAGTCATGCGTCGACAATTAGGAAGCTGATTTTGAGGGTGCTTAAGAAGATGATCTCGTATGGTTTGTGTCAGAGAACGAATGGGCATGACAAGGTACAAAAGAATGATTTATGGTTGTTGAGTATGTTCGAGGAAAAGAATCAAGACGGGTATGCTAATGTTGCTTGGGTGATGGCAAAGTGGATGAAAAAGAAAGGAGATGGAAGTCAGAGAGAGAGCATGATTTGTTGTGGTCAGTTCATCACGCGTATGGCGTGAAGGATGAACTTGTTATCAGAACCGGTGCTAAATGGACTTAGTGCTCCGACCTACTTTAGGGTGTTAGATAGGATTACCTTTAGCGAGCTGATATGACCCAATGGGAGGTTGATTATTGAGGCTCCAATGCCTGGTGCACCTAGAGTTGCTATGAATATTCCCTCACGTCCTTCTATACAGGATCTATATGACAGGATGGGTAACATGGAGATACGTCAAGGTGTTGTCAAGAGGATGGCTTATACACAGTCATATCAGTGGGATAGGTATGCTGGAGTGTTTGAGCACATGGCTGGAGTTTATGATATTCCACTTCTGGGAGCTTATAACCCACCTGGGTATGATCAGGAGCAGTATCAACAGTATTATCAATAGTACCACCACCAGCAGCAGGGAGATGATGATGACTAGTGTCGAGATGACACATGTTCGGGTTTGTGACCGCATGTTTGGGTCATATGTTCTAAAAACAATTTCTCAAACTTTATTTATATTATTAGTAAGGTGTGTAAAATGCCTCTGTTGGCATTGAAAACAATATCTATGTCGTACTCATGCTATTATTACTTTTAGGACTAATATATATATGTATTGTAGTATATTGTTTACGAAATGTTCTCGCAGGTGCAAGGTAGGCTGAAAGAATCCATGTACGATGATTCTATCTTTAGCCGCGTATGAAAATGAAGTACTATCCTAAATTCTTTTTCCAATTTATCATTTCTCTATAATATTTCTCGCATTAGGGACAATGCTCATATTAAGTATGAGGGGAGATAAATGTGGAAAAATAATTTCATAAAAACTTATAATAAAATTAAATTTTAAAGAATCATTTTGATTGATCACAATAAGCAAACCTGACTCTAGATTGATAACATTACTGGCATATTTTACCTACTACCCCAAAATTATGAGATTTATATCTTAAGGAATTCGGGTATCCATATTTGGTACCTTAGATAATTTTTACCTTTAGCTTTCTCGAGTTAAGGTTTGAATGCAATTGCAAGTGTCTCATCCGTCATTACGGCTGCGTATTTGAAGTTTGTCGCCTTTTCTGGAGCATTGGTATCAGTTTAAAAGTTGTATGAGTGTGTCGGTGATTTGTTAATTCTAGAACTTATGCTTGAAATCTTTACGGGACCGCAGTAAGATCACGTTCGCATGGTATAGGCATTTTTATGTGATAAAGAGGCAACGACAAAACTAACCTAAATTATTCCATCCATTCCCTTCATTTCAATAAAAAAAAGAAAAAGAAAAAGAGAAAGTTTAACGGTTGGTTGATTGCTTGGTATGACTGGTGGATTTTTGATTAATACTCTGTTCACACCTATTATGAGTATTGTGCCATTTCAACGAAAATGAAGCGTGCATGCTTCGTGTTTCGTATTTTTGTAGAGAACGCTTATATTATGTGTGGGGAACTATTAATTATATGATTTAAAAGGAAAAAGTATGAATAAATGAAGAGTGGAGATATCTAATAAATCTCGCGAGATTGTGGTACGTGACAAGCAACTTGGGTTCTTAGACTTTTCGATAATTAAAACCATTACGTACCTTATACATACCCAAATAAAAGTCCTCTTTAGATATTTATGCCTGGTGCTTACGCCATGTCGGTGTAGTTTAGTTTCTTGTACAAGCTTATGATAATTTGAACAAATCATGACTGAGCGTTTGAGTGACTTACATATATCATTTACTTCACTTTATGGAGCAAGTGTGAATTATCCTTAAAAATTTCATGAATAGCTTTGTCGCGTTATCTTATGCTTGTGATCATTGACTTGACTAAATATTTTCGCTTATATTGCTTGAAGGCAAACATAGCTAAGTATGGGGGGATTTGATAACGCTCCAAATATACATAAATTATCTCCTGTTAATATGTAAATTATCTATATAAATATGTTAAATATCATGTAATTTTATACTTATTTGTGTAACAGTTGTTTCAGGACCAAAGATCACGAAAAGGACTAAGAAAGCAAAAGATATTCGTTAAATGGACTAACGACCATTAGAAGAAGGATCTAGAAGTGAAAGAAAGAAGTGTTAAATGATAAACGCCAAAGTGCGACATACATGTTCTAAAAGTACGGCGTGCTTTTAGACGGGGAAAGAGAAAATTTATTGCTGAAGCCAAGTACGGCGCACTTCCTATGGAAGTGCGGCGTACTTTAGCCTGCAGTAACTCAAATCATTAATTTAGAGCATTGATTCAATGACCTTTCATCCCCCTCTTCTCACCAACTGATAACTTTACTTGGGCTATAAATAGGAGTCAAAAGTCAGAGTTTTAGACATCAATCTCATCATCTAATCCTCTAAATCAAAGAAATACTCTCAAGAGACCTTTTTTAGGAGTTGTGGTGGAACACTCTTGTTGTTTATCTAATTCCAGGGGGTGCTCATCCAAAATAAGAAGGAAAGTAAGCTAAGATCGAAGGGTTAGCTACTGTGATAGAGTGTATCACTAATTCCGGGTTTTAGTTGTTAGAAGTTCTTGGAAAATCATATAATTTAGCTTGTAAAGTTGGTATAAACCTTGTTCCCTTCTATAATTACATGAATTTTGAGTTTATCTTGCTTAATATGACTGTTATTTCAATCATTATGGAGTAGTTCTTCTATGTTTGTTTATGATCGATGAGAGTCGTAGTATGAGCATGTCGAATATCTTATAAATGTGGATGTAATAATATTAAACTTGATGTTTGAATGCTTGATCCTTGTTGATTATTTGATCTCTCATGAAATATAGAATTAGGTCAAAAGGCTCCATCTAGTGATTGATTTCGAGTCATGAATTGATATTAGCTTTGTGAGAATTAGCTAATAAAATGATTATTCAACCAAGTAATAAAATGTTTAATGCTTATTCCTATGTCTAACGAACTCGAATAAGAAAGTTTAATATTATCATTTCCAAACATGAATCTATCTTACATCATTTTATATAAAAAGGATTAAAGGCCAAAAGAAATTTCTTTTATATAAAATATTTAAACGCTTAATTAACTATCGGTTGCTTGTACGTTTAAATCTTTATTCATGTGTTCACCATTATTCTCATGCTCATCTTCGTTGTTTTCCTTCCCAAACAAATGTACTTTTAATTAATCAGTTGAATCAAAACATTAAACCGTGTCTTAGATTCGTGACAAATCTTAAGATACATTGGCAAAACTGTTCACTTATGCAAGAAACCCAATCCCGTGGAACGACCTAGTCTTACCCTAAATCTATGCTATAAATGGGGGTTATGCTTTACCCATGTGTTAGTTGGAAATCGGTTAAAACTAGTATTATAAATTTAAAGCTTCATTAACACATTAGCATGTATTCTTGTAGTTTATTAACTTATCGCCGCCCATGTGTATAACATACGTTGCTGTTGCTGTTTAACCTACACCATACTGTTAGACAATGAAACCCCCATTGCAGGTATTGTATTATTGATAAGCTTTTATAGTGTTACATGGAACATACTAGAAATCATAAAACCCTAATGGACCCAACCCACAAACCGGGCTTGGGCCTAATCCTTCTAATACTCCCCCACAGTCCGAGCGGCGAAAGCTCGGACTGGAGTAGTAAACTAGAAAACAAAAAAAACAAAACATTAACGGAATAAAATCATAACTTTATTGATGAAGATCTAGCAGCGGATAGGAAAATAGAGAGAGCCTTTGAAGTCTTCAAACCGTGACATGGAGCAGAAGAAGCGTCACGCAAACGAACATAATTAGTTGTTGAAGAAATCCGCCAACATGCGGAGACAAATCTTCAAGCGAACTGATAAACATAGATAAAATAATTTTTTAATACGGGATAACCCAAAGTATCCCGAAACATAAAGGATAACCCAAAGTATCCTAACATTCGTGTGGATTTGTAACCTAGCACAAATCACCAACACGAATAACAATCGTGCGGATTTGTGACCTTAGCACAAATCACCAACACAAATAACAATCGTGCGGATTTGTGACCTTAGCACAAATCACCAACACAAATAAAAAAACAATAAATCAACTTTTTTAATGATACAAACAAACAACCCTCGACGAGATCCAAAACACATATCTGTTTCATAAACATAAACCACGTCACCACAGCAACTCCAAACAAGTGCCAACATAACAAATTACAGTTGCTAATTAATATGAGTATCAATGCCTCCTTGCTGAAACAGATCGAACAAGTCCACCTTAGTAGGGTTTTAGGATTTTTTTTAGGTGTGTGTTTGATTGAGGAGGGGTTAGGGTTTGACGGGTAGATTAGGGGAGGCGGCTCAACATAGCCACCTAGGTCTGAGGATCAGACCCGCTCCGATACCATGTTAGACAATGAAATACCCGTTGCAGGTATTGTATTATTGATATGCTTTTATAGTGTTACATGGAACATACTAGAAATCATAAAACCCTAATGGACCCAACCCACAAACCGGGATTGGGCCTAATCCATCTAATACCTACACATCACAACCCTTTAAAATCCTTATTTGATAGTAATTTCTAGTACTTGCGCCAAACGGTGGAGGTTTGATCCTTTACCAAGCCTATGGTAATTTGTATGCTACGGCATGTAATGAGTGTTATTTTCCTGTTTCCCACATTGTTATAATTCATTATACACCCGAGAGAAAGAAAGAATCCAAACAATTATATGAGGTACTAGTATATGAATTCCGTGCTTTTAATTACGAGGTCCAGAAGGTTGTGTCATAAACTGCTTTTGAATAGTAGGGTAAATGCCTCCTATATCGCTATTGTCTAGGTAGAAAAGCCCATTTGCTTGAGGACAAGCAAATCCCAAGTGTAGGGGTATCTGATAAGGTGTCATTTTATACGCTTTTTAGGGGTCATTTAACCCCCTAAATCATGCTATTATGCCCAACTTATGTACTTAAACGTTTGTTTTTACGTTTTTTGCATTTGCATGGCTTTTGGAGGAAATACACGTGACTTGGGCTCAATTGGAGAAGAAACGGACAAGACTACGACTCTACACCAACTCTTTTGAAGAATCTGCATACAGTGTCTAGAGACGGCGTTGCCATCCTTTGCGACGACGTCAGAACATACAAGAGACGGCGTCAAATCGTAACCGCCTCAAAAGAAACCCTAGTAGATTCGGCGAAGTGACGGCGTTAGAAATCCTGTGACGCCGTCGCGGCCTATTTTCCTATATATACCAAATAGTTTTAGGGTTTTAGTGTGTAATTTTTTGGAGACGAACCTTAACTTTAATAGTTCGAGTGTAGCAAATTTTAGGCCGTTTTTAGGGCCTCAAAACCCTATTGTATCACCCTTAAATCCATGATTTAATCAAGTGAAGTTCATTTATCTTTAATCACTTAATATGTCTGTCACAACCCGTGAATTTCCGTTCAGTATCATAACCGTTTTCCGTCTAATAATTTGATTTTTTATAAGTTTCGTATAACTTTTACAAGTAACCAGGAAGTTGTCCCGTTAATGTCAGAGAATCGTCTCCGGGAGCGAACGATATTGTATTTTATCGTAGTCTTTCGTCAGTGGACGCATTTTTACGTTTTTAAGCAATAATTAAAATTTCATAATTTTCCGTGAAGTGGTTATGCGTTTTTAATATTTGTGTATCCCAAATATTACAAGTAACATTTGATGTGCATGCATGCTTGAGAATTAATTCAATATCTAGCACTAGTGATCCTAAAATATTTGAGACCATTTTGGTCCCCCCCCCCTTGGTCTCATTTGCAACAGTATGCATGAATATAATGGCATAGGATTCAAATTTTGAACTTTATTCCTAGACATACTAGCTTGAATTAAGGTAAAGGAGTTGTACTAGAATTAATGTGATAGGAAGATCATTTTGGTCCCCCTATTCTTGTCCCCTAACCGAATGGCACACACGGAGTGTGTGTATGTGTGTGTGGGTGATCCTTTTAGTTATATTCATGTGCTTCTCATTTCTTGCACACATTTCACACACACAAGATTCATTTTCTCTCTTTGTCTCTCCCTATATACGAACCAACACAAAAACATACAAAACCATACATTTTTCACTTTTAATCATTTACATTTGAAGAATAGTTGAAGGCTTGATCATTTAAGATCATTCGGGTATAAAATAAACAACGTTTGGGTTGTTCTCGATCTTTGTTCATCTCTAAAAATCATTTTTCTTTGTAAGTCTCCAAATCCTCAAATAACTTGTACTTTTCTACTCTTCTTGATGCATAAACCTTTGTTGTACATCTTGTTTTATAACAAGAATGATTTTGAAAATACATAAACCTTAAAAGGTTATAGTTGTGGTTTGAAAATTTTAAGTATAAATACAAGGAAATCATAGTTTCGTGATCGTGGTTATTTTTATGTAATAATACTTGTACTTTTGAGCTTTTTGTATTCGGCTTATATTTGTGAGCTTATTTGAGAGCTTGTTTGATTATTTGAACTTATTTTAGCATATACATATACACGAATAAATAAGAAAACATAAAGAAATATTATCTTAAGCTTATTTCTTGTAACTTAAATTTAGTATACTTATTTCTAGCTTATTTTTGTAAGGGTAAAACATTAAGTTTATTTGACTTAACCAATAAGCTCAAATAAAGCTTAATGGGCCTACAAGCCCACGTCACCCATAACATAAACCCACAGCCCAAGCTTATTCATAAGCTTATGGGTTCGGCTTATTATGAGCTTGTGGTAGCTTATTGATGAACCTAGAACTTGTTTGTTATCTTTTTAGTATATCGGACTTATTTATTTCGAACTTTGGCATATTAAAGGCTTAGTGGGCCTAAAAGCCCAATAAGAGTTTTAGTGACTCGTTAGACTTGTTTTAAAAGGAAAACGATTGTGTAGAGTTTGTAAAATATAAATTTTGATTTGGAAATGGTTTGAAATTTGTTTTTGATAGAGTCTACGACTTTGAAAAAATGTGTAAACACGAACGGGTCATGCCGAATTTTTGTAAAAACCTTATACTTAGAAATTTCTTAGAAAATATAAATAATAAATGTTTTGACTAAATTACTTAACGATTTGAAAATGTCAAATTATAAATAATAATTTTATTTATAAGTTACTAATAATATAATATTATATTTATATAACTAATATAATATTATATACACACTTACTTACAACTTAAGACCTTTCATAAAAACCGATCACTAATGTTTTAATACACAAATAACGTTTACCAAAAATGAATAATAAACATTCATGCATCAAATCACATACGTTAACTTTTCGAGACTAAATCGAAACCCGTATTCTTCTAGGTTATACCCGTGTACCACCGTTCGTTTTGAGTGACCCTACTTTTGACGTGTACTCTTTACCATATCATCAAGGTGAGTTCATAGCTCGCACTTCTTCTCGTTTGATAATGTTTTATAACTTTAGGGTGAGAATCTGTAAGCCCGACCCAAAAGGGTAGAAGTATTACAAAGATGGTGTGACTTCAAAAGCATTTATAATCATAACAAAGCATAAAAAGCGGGGAAGTCTTAATAAATAACAAAGGAAATAAGTCAACAGACTTACGAGGTACATAAGTTCTTAAAAGGAACATAATATCCAAACGAAAAAATAAATAACCGAAATAACGAATGTCTAGAAAGAGAACAATACCATATCAAAACTAAGATCTCTAGGGTAAAGTCAACACTCAGCACTCATATCCCTGAAAGGCAACCCAGCTCCTAGCTTAGATACCTGCCGCAGGAAAGGAAGTGCGGTGAGCTTACAAAGCCCAGTGAACAGGTTATTAATCGAATGCAAAGATAACAGGAAAATCAAAAGATACAATATAAGGTTTAAAGGAAATCCAGACATGATCAAGGAATACAAATATAAGGTAAGGCAAATCAGAAGTAATTCATCGTGTAAGGTAAAATGAAACAGAAAATCATATCAAAGTCCAATTACCAAGCCCAAACAAACATATCATAGTAACCATGGAGTAGCGAGTCAAATGTGGAAAGACGGGGGAATGCACCCAAAATAGTCACCAAAATATCATATATCATAATGTCCTAATACATCGAATACAAAACAAATTCTAGGACCATCCCTTACGCCCATTAAACAAATAGTAATCTTCATAATGCGCATATAATATCAAATGGGGGACGGTGTGAGAAATCACTCACCCGCACATGAGTCATGCCAAAGGTGCATCAACTCCAACGGTCATGTTCCCTCCTTTTTTAATTTATTTTTTTTTTTTTTTTAAGGCTAGGAAACAAAATAGTGGCTCGAGTCTCAAACTGAAAAACGGTTAGGCAACAGTCATATCAAAGTTCATTTCAAAGGGGATCTATAGATAGGTTCATGCTAAAGAAAATAAAAAAAAAAAAAAAGGTTAAATTTTCAAGGTAGCATAGACAGGGTTCAAATGAAACTCATGACATATCCTATAAGAGAACCAAAATGAGGCTCAGAGCAAATGTAGCAAATCACATAAGTAATCAAAGATAGAGAGGAATATGTCATGAGAAACCTTAACGATAAGGTCAGAATATCTGTACCTTATTCCGAAGCAAAGCAATAATCAAAGAAAACACCACAGGAAATCAAAATCACTCCCTCTTGACCGAACCTAAAGAAATGATGAATTCGAATTACAAACCATTCAATTAAGTTATACTTTCCATTTTTAGTAACTTTCCATTTTTAGTAACTTTCCATTTTTAGTAACTTTCTATTTTTAGTAACTTTCCATTTTTAGTAACTTTCCATTTTTAGGGTTTAATATACAAAATCAACAATTTTCAAGGTTAAAAGTGTAAATATCAAAGTTTCACATTTTATTCAGATTATACCTTCCATTTTCTGTATTTACAAGTCAAACCCTTAATTTACACAATTTACATATTTAGCCCTTTTTGTTTATTAATTATTTAAACAATATCTTTAATTATCCATAATTACAAAACAAGTCCTTATAGATTCAAATATGACAAATTCATACTTTATACATTAAATACTAACCAAACCTTCCACTTTTCAGAATTTACAATTTTAGTCCCTCTATTTTAATTAATTAATTTCTAATTACTTATTATATATAATTAACCATTTTAATCCAAAATAATATCAATATGACATTTTATACCCCCCAACTTATTTTATACAGAATATAATAAGTATAATAACATGTTTAAAACAGACCTCATAGTTTCAGAAATTACAAATCACCCCCTTATACTTTAAAAATCAAATCGGCTAAGTAATTAAATCAACAAAACCCTAATTTAATTTTTCCCAACCACAAACACAATTATTACCCAATCATTAGCATTAAATGAACCTGGAAAAATTAGCAAACCCTAACCCTAATTTATTTTATCACTTTTCCTTCCCTTTTCCCTTTTATTCGAAAATCGGCAAACAAAGAAAAATCCCAAATAATTATTTTGAATCTCCCCTAAATTTTTCCAACAATTTATCTGAGTTACATATGATATATACAACCTTAGAAAAATATAAAATCAAATGTAAAATTATTATTTATGCCGATTTCATAATTAGCTAAAAATTAGGGTTTCGAACATGTTTTAATTATTTCGACCAAAATAACATGCATGATAATTTTTATTAAGCATAGAACGAATTAATATGATGAAAAATGAGATACAAAAATACCCTTGATGATCCTTGGTGATTTTTCGAATTATTGACACACGAATTTGTTTTTCGAACCAAATAAATTCCCACGATCGAACCAAGCCTTAAACAATCTTCCCAATATTTTTCCCACGATCCTTGACCTTCAAAACACCTTAGAAAATTCGTGCTAGCTCTGGAAAAATTCTTGTGCCGCCTCTTTGTGTTTTTAGGGTTTCGGCTATTTAGTTTTTTAGGGTTTTATAAAATAAAATGCATAAGGCAAATAAATAAAATACTTGGCCGAAATTATGGGCTTTTAAAATGATTAAATCTGATTTGTAACTTGCCAACATTTATTTTGTAATTAATAACATTTATTTTATATTAATTGTAATGTATAAATAATTAAATGTAATTAATTTCGGCATAAATTATATATACATAAACATTAATTATTTTTCTTATATAATATAAGGTATTTTAATCTTACATAAATTTCATAATTGTCATATGTTATATTTTCATAATTTCTAGAATTAAAATGAAATTTATGCATGCTTTTATGTATTTTCTTGCATTAGGGGTATTTTGGTAATTTTACACTTGTTGAGATTTTTAGGTTTTACAACTTCTTCCCCTCTAAAAAAAAATTTCGTCCTCGAAAATTGAAATGAACCAGAACGAAAACGAAATGAGAACGAAACGAAAACATACCGAACTAGACAAAGAAATGAGGATAACTAGCTCGCATAGACTCTTCGGTCTCCCAGGTAGCCTCACGCTCTGGGTGATTCTTCCAAAGAATCTTCACAAAAGGAATGACTTTGTTTCTCATGACTCTCTCTTGCCGATCCAAAATGGATTCAGGTTCCTCGGACAAAGACATATCAGGCTGAATCTGATCAAAAGGATAAGATGCGACATGCAATGGATGATAATGGTATCCCCTCAAAAGAGATACATGAAAGACATCGTGAACGTGCGATAACTGCGGAGGAAGCGCCAGACGATACGAAACCTCTCCAATACGTTCCAAAATCTCAAACGGACCAATGAATCGAGGACTGAGCTTGCCCTTGATCCCAAAACGTTTAACTCCTCTGAATGGCGAAACCTTCAGAAATACGCGATCTCCAACTTGAAACTCTAAGTCACGTCGATGCTTATCAGCATAACTCTTCTGTCGCGATCTAGCCTCTTTCAATTTCTCCTTAGCAACAGCCACTTTCTCATTAGTAATCTCGATGAGCTCCGGACCTTCAATCAAACGTTCACCTACTTCATCCCAGCAAATAGGTGCTCGACATTTTCTACCATACAAAAGCTCGAAAGGTGCTGCCTTGATGCTAGCATGCCAACTATTATTGTAGGCAAACTCCACCAAGCACAAATATTCATCCCAACTACCTGTCCATTCCAAAGCACAAGCCCTCAACATATCTTCCAAAGTCTGAATGGTCCTCTCTGACTGACCATCGGTTTGAGGATGAAATGCTGTACTGAACTTAAGACGAGTTCCCCAAGCTTTCTGTAATCCTTTCCAAAAACGAGACGTAAACTTCGGATCTCTGTCGGACACAATAGAAGTCGGTGTACCATGCAGTCTAACGATTTCCTGTCGAAAAATCTCCGCCAACTTACTAATACCATAGTTCTTCCGAATGGGTAAGAAATGAGCAGACTTGGTTAGCCGATCAACAACCACCCAAATCGCATCATGTCTTTTCTGAGTAGTAGGCAAACCAGTAACGAAATCCATGGAAATCTCATCCCATTTCCACATAGGAATCTCCAACGGCTGTAACAAACCACTAGCCCTCTGATGTTCAATTTTGACCTGCTGACAAGTCATACATTTGGATACAAACGTAGCCACATCTTGCTTCATGCCTGCCGTTCACAAAAGTACTATTCAAAATCTCTGTACATTTTGGTTGAACTGGATAATAGTAATATGGAGAACTATGAGCTTCTCGTCATAACCATCTCGGGCGAAGTGCCTGATCATTTGGAACACATAGCCTATCTTCAAACCACACAAACACCGTCATCATCAAAACTGAACCAAAATGTTTACATCTTCACATCGCACAATAAGCCCAACAACTCACCGTCGCCCCTTTTGAGCTTCTTTAATCTGTAGCATGAGGTTAGACTCTATCCTCATACTTGCCCAATAACCACCAGAACCTCGTACACATAGCTCAACATCCAAACGCTCTAAATCATGAAGGATTATGGAATCAAAACAAGCTATCATCCCAGATTTTCGACTAAGTGCGTCGGCAACCACATAGCCTTGCACCGGATGTACTGATGTTTAGTGTCATAATCTTTCAAAAGTTCCAACCACTTCTTTGGTTCTCATGTTAAGTTCTCGCTGACTAAAAATATATTTGAACTCTATGATTTGTAAATATATCACAAGCTTCACGCATACATTTGTGTGTCTCCAGAATCTTCAATGCAAAAGACCACGGGCACTAACTCAAGTCATGGGTTGGATAATTTACTTCATAAGCTCAGCTGTCTTGAACGTAGCGATCACACTTACTTCCAGGATGTTGTGCATCAAAACACAACCCAACTATTCTTCGATGCATCACTGTATATCTGAATCCACCGAACCGTGATGGAAGAGTCAATATCGGAGCAACACCAATCTTTCGTTTCAATTCTCAAAACTCTCCTGACGCTCATAAGACCGCCACACAAACTTCCACCCTTTCCCTCATCTGGGTAAGAGGTAAAGCTAATCGGAAAACCCTCAATGAAACGTCGGTAATAGCCCCAAGCCCCATAAAACTTCTCCTGCTCACTTTTCTGTCACCGAGGAGTAGGTCTCGCTCAAGTTTGTGGTGATGGCAGGCTGTCAACCTTTATGATGGAGTCCATAATGACAGTGCCATCTGCAGATACATATGACCAAGGCACGCGACTTGCTGTGTAACCAGTTAACGTGCGCACTTGCGGTGAAAACTCGCATTACAACTATCTTCTGTCTAAGATCACCAAAACAATCCGTAATGTCGCTCATTGCTCTTCTTCTTCAGACTTGGAGTAAACGCGGATGACATCGATGAAAACAATAACGAAACATATCAAGGTACTCAGTGGAAAATACGGTTCTCAAATCCATAACGACGGCAGGAAGCTTTATCAGAACCGAAGGGCATAACCAAGAACTCGTAGCGGTGGCCATAAACGCTACGAAAAGCGAGTCTTAAGAAATATCGATGCTACTCTCACACGAAGCTGATGATAACCAGATCGCAGAAAATCTTAGAAAAATATTTGGCCCCTTGCAGTTGGTCAAACAAATCGTCGATTCGCGGAAGAGGATAGCGTACAATAGTAATTACGATTGAGATTCGCGTAATCAAATACCACACAAGCGCATGCTCCCCGCCTTCTTCTTAACATATAAAGACCAGTCCACCCAAGTCGAAACACTGGTCTATAAAGCCATTCTCCAACATCTCCAGTAACAGCTCCTTTAACTCCTTCAATACAACAGGTTGCCATACATACGGACCTTTGTGATAGGTTCAGCCCGGGATTAACTCATGCCAATATCAATCTCTCTAGCCGGCGAAGTCCAGGAAGTTCATCGTTGAAAAACATCAGCGAATTCACGAATCAAACAGAAAGATTTTCAAATAGGACTCTCCAAAAGATGTGTCTAAAACAAAGCCCAAAAACCTTGGCACCCATGAGAAAATCAAGTACGTACCTCATAGCGAGATGAGCTTAAAGGACTTAAGCGGTGAGGAACCAAGATAAACTAATTCAGTTAGCTTAACGTTACCAAAGATTACAGTCCTAGCATAGCAGTCAATGGTACTCGCTGAAAGCCGAACCAATCCATGCCAAGAAATCACATTAAAGTCGAGCATATGGATAGGAAGTAGATTCGCAGGATGAATACGATCATCAAAACATAGAGGGCAGTTAACATATTCATCGATCAATAAGCATATGGACTTCATTGGGTTGAAATGATTACACTTCAATTAATGGTGTAGAGTAATATTAAGTGTCTAGAAAAAGTGTATGATATAATAGAATGAGTAGCTCCAATATCAAATAAAACGAAGACAGTACGATCATCAATGTAGAGAATACCGGTAATAGTACCTGAAGTCTAAGGCCGCGCTATCACAGTCATAGCATATACTCCGCCTGTAGTAGGAGGTTGTCTAGCAAAATCTGCTGCATACTCTTGCTTCTGCTTCCCTTGGGGACAATCCTTCACCTTATGTTGAGTAGACCCGCAAGTAAAACATCCCCTAGTAGCCTTATAACAAACACCCGGATGAGGCTTTCCCATCATGAGGTAGTATCAAAAACAAAGATGTGGAAGGGAGGCAAAGTCTCAGTATACCTCCCTCTGACCAGCAGAACTGAAGCATGACCCTGGTTAGAAATTCCCGAGTTGACTTATTCCTGTGCTGGGCGCCTGTTGTAGTTACCGACCCTGACGGGTCATAATCCATTCCTAACCATAACCTCTGATCCTAGACACCCAAAATCCTGTCGTTTCGAATCATAACCCCGATCCTGACGGCCCCGATGCTCAACACTCTGGTCCTGACGACCCCTATACTCATGCTGACCCGTTCAAAGACCTTGTTCTCTCTTGTTGGCCCTGTCCCCTGTTCTGAATCCGATTACCATCTCTATCCCGCTTATTCGAATTTCCACTCTCATGCAATAACTCAATGTTACGGGCGGCAGCCGCAACCTGCGCAACATTCGTATAATCCGTATTAACGTTCCTCAAAACCTCAACTTTTTTTAGCCCCCCACTTGAAATGTCAATCTTTCCCTCTGGGTCGTACTCCAGCATAAGCTCCATCAAAACTCGCCAATCAAAGTAAACCTCGTCCATGTACTGTACCCCAGAATTCTCCCTAAATCGGATCCAGCTGACATATCAACCCATACTCCACGCTCATAAACGTTGTTGTTCAGATGCCGGAAATACCTGTTGTAAATAGATCTCACAAAACAACCCAAGTACCAGTATCAGGCAAAAGCATCGCCACCAACCTGAGTACCAATAAGCTTCCACCGCCTCAGTGCATCTCCCTCTAGTTTAACGCACAGAAGACGAGTCTTGAAGTTGTCGGGACAACCCAAAACTTGAAATAACTTCTCCATATGCGTAATCCAGTCTTCTGCCTCGGCAGGAGTGGCAGCAGACCGAAACGCAAGCGGCTTTAACTTAGTAAACCTTTCGATCCAAACATGAATCCCTTGGGGTATAGCATCACCACCACCACCACCTGAAGATGCAGCACCATTCCTGATGTCATTGGTGATCTGAGTTCTCAAAGCAGCCGTAAGGTTAGGGAGAGCATTGGCCACAGCAGCAGTAATCATGGCCTCGAAGTTAGGAACATCGTCATCCGAGTTTCTACGGGTAGTCACCACAGATCGATTCAGAAAACGATTAGCAAACGAAAACAAGATAGGTTACGGAAGAGAGTTACGCAGAAGGAACCTAATGTCTACCCAATCCTCACAGGTCATTGAAGCCTAAAGCTCTAAGGTCATAAGACCTCGCATGATAACCTGGCGACACTGATACTATAAAATTGTAACGCCCCGACCCTAAAGGGTAGAAGTATTACAAATATGGTGTGACATCAAGCATACAGAATCAAAACAACAAAAAGAATAAAGCATAAACAGCGGAAGTCTCAAATAAATAACCAAGGAAATAAGTCAACATGACTTAAGGTACATAAGTTCTTAAAGGACAGACATATCCAAACGAAATAACCGAAATAACGAATGTCTCGAAAAGTAAAAAATCATATATCAAAACTAAGATCTCTAGGGTAAGTCCACACTCATCAGCTCTAATCTCCGAAAGCCAACCCCAGCTTACTACTAGAGTACCTGCCGCAGGAAAAGAAAGTGCGGCTGAGCTTACAAAGCCCAGTGAACAGATATATATAATCGAACGCAAAAGATAACGGAAAATCAAAGGATACGATATAAGGTAAGACAAATCAGAAGTCAATTCATAGTGTAAGGTAAGATGAATCAGAAAATCAAATCAAGTCCAATTACCAAGCCCAAACAAATCATATCATAGTAACCATGGAGTCGCGAGCTCCAAAATTGTGAATTGAACGTGGAATGCACCCAAAACATCAGTCACCAAATATACATATCTCATAAGGTCCATAATCCATCGAATACCAAACAAATCTAGGATGCATCCCATAAACCCCCTTAAACAAATAATAATCTTCATAAGCGCATAAATATCAAATGGGGACGTGTGAGCAATCAGATCACCCACACATGAGTCACCCAAAGTCATCAAAGACAAGATGAAAACAGGCCATGTTACCTTCATGGCTAGGAAACAAATAGTGGCTCGGGTCTCAAACTGAAGGGTTCAAAGCAAAGTCATATCAAAGTTCATTTCAAAGGGATCATAGCAAAGGTTCAATGCCAAAGGTTCAAATATCAAAGGTAGCATAGCAGGGTTCAAATAGAACATAATAACAGATCATATAAGAGAACCAAGATAAAAGGCTCAGAGCAAATGTCAATCACATAAGAATCAAAGAATAGAGAGAGGAAAATGTCCAGAGTGAAAAACCTTAGATAAGCAAGAATATCCGTACCTTATTCCGAAGCAAAGCAATAATCAAAGAAAACACCACAGGAAATCAAAATCACTCCCTCTTGACCGAACCTAAAGAAATGATGAATTCGAATTACAAACCATTCATTTAAGTTATACTTTCTATTTTAGTAACTTTCATTTTAGTAACTTCCATTTTAGTAACTTTTCAATTTAAGTAACTTGAGTTTCCAATTTTTTAGGGTTTAATATACAAAATCAAACAAGTTTTCAAGGTTAAATGTAAATATAAAAGTATTCACATTTTATTCAAAAAGATATACCTTCCATATCTGTATTTACAAGTCAAAAACCCTTAATTTATAACATTTTTACTTATTAGTCCCGTTTTGTTTATTAATTATCTAAACAATATCTTTAATTATCCATAATTACAAAACAAGTCCTTATAGATTCAAATATGACAAATTCATACTTTATACATTAAATACTAACCAAACCTTCCACTTTTCAGAATTTACAATTTCAGTCCCTCTATTTTAATTAATTAATTTCTAATTACAAATAATATGTGATTAACCATATTTTAATCAAAATAATATCAATAAACATTTTATATCCCCCCAAATTATTTTTAAACAGAATATATTAGTATATCAAAACATGTTTAAAACAGACCTCATAGTTTCCAGAAATCCAAATGACTTCCTTGTACTCAAAATTCCATTCGGCTAAGTAATTAATCAACAAAACCCTAATTAAATTTTTCCCCAATCATAACACAATTATTACTCAATCATTAGCATTTATTAAACCTGGAAAAATTTACAAAACCCTAACCCTAATTCGTTTAAACCATTTTCTTTCCTTTTTCTTTCTATTCGCAAATCGGCTAACTAGAATAATCCCCAAATAATTATTCGAATCCTCTTATAAATTTTTCCAACAATTTTTCTGAGTCATATATGATATAAACAACCTTAGAAAAATATAAAATCAATTTTACAAATATTATTTAGCCGATTTCACAATTAGTTCAAAATTAGGGTTTCGAATTCATTTTAATTCATACGATCAATATAACATGCATGATTATTTTTATTACGCATATAATGGATTAAAATGATGCAAAATGAGATACAAAAATACCCTTGATGATCCTTGATGATTTGATGAATTAATAGTACCCGGTTGTGTTTTTCGAACCCAAAACAAATACCACAATCGAACCAAGCACTCTACAATCTTCCCACTATTTTTCCCACCTTCCTTGATCTTCAAAACACCTTAGAAAAATTGTTCTTGCCCTTGAATAATTTTTATGCCGCCACTTTTAGTTTTTTAGGGTTTCGGCTTATTTGTTTTTAGGGTTTAACAATTTAAAAATGTATAAAGAATTATAATGGGGATTCTTGGCCGAATTTTGGGGCTTTCAAAAGACTAAATCTGATTTTTTTATCTTGCCTAATTTATTTTATAATTATCCTATTTTATTTTGATTTAATTTGTAAAGTTATAAATAAATAAATACATAAAATTTCGGCATAAATATCTATACTTAATATTAATTATTTTTCTTATATAATATAAGGTATTTTAATCTTACATAAATTTCATAATTGTCATATGTTATATTTTCAAAATTTCTAGAATTAAAATAAAATTTATGCATGCTTTTATGTATTTTCTTGCATTAGGGGTATTTTGGTAATTTTACACTTGTTGAGATTTTTAGGTTTTACACTTAAATAAGCTAGACTAATCAAACAGTTTTAACTTATAACTCATAATTTTAACTCAAAACTTGCACAAATGAATTTTAAACTATAAGCTAAGCAAAATAAGCACTAAACATCCATAATAAGCAGTAATAAGCAGATATAAGTAATAATAAGCAGAAAATAAGTAATGCTACAGTAAATAAGCTAAAATTTTGAAAATAAGAGACTTACAAAGGCCCTTGCTCAAACAGGGCAAACCAAGCTTTTAAAAGCTCATTTACAAGCTCTAGCTTATCAAAGATAAGCTAGTGAGGTCTTAAAAGCCCTTCCATGATTGGATTTTCTTCCAAAAGAAGCTGAGGTAATTTTGGGTGGAATTTTTAGTTGAATTATGCTTAAAGACTTAACAACTTAATGTGCCTTGTAAAAACAGATTATAAGAGAGCTTATGTGAGCTTATAAAACATTTTTCCAACAATAATTTATCTTAACTTAAAAACAGAATTAAAACATAAAAACTTTACTTTTCATTAAACTTAAATAAAACAGTACAAACTTTTGCAAATAAGTAAAATAAACTAATGTAAGCTAAAAACTAAGCTAAACTAGACTAAAAAACTACTCTCCTCCAAACGGCTACAATGTGTACTATTTATAGAAGAATTGCTAAGCTTTGGCCTCTTTGTAGTGTGCCTCTTGTGTGAGACATTAAGCATGTGTGCTTGTTGTGTGAGTGAAGTCAACAAGTCATCTTAGCCTTCCATTATGCTTTGTCCCTAAGTCAAACGATCACAGCCTTTGATTTTGCCCTATGTTCCTTTCACCAATCATGTTTCATAGGATTGCCAACATGGCATTGGCCTTTTATGAGTGAGGTTAAGGGGGTGTGAGTTTGGTTTGTCTTGTTCAGGGGAAGAAGACAAATGAACAGTACTTGGGGTTTGTTTGGGCGCGAATTTTGTTTTCAGGTTATAAGTTAAAGTTTAGGGAGTTGGCATGTCTAGTTCCTCATTATATATAGTGTTGTTGCATTAGAGGTCCTTGGGACTAACGGGGTTATAGGGTTTTGGTTAAAAGGATAACGGCTATTATAAGGGTCTTGGGCTTGGTTTGGGCCGGTTATGGTTTATTTGGTTATAAGTTTTTATATTTGTGTAAATGGGCTGTTAAGTGATTGTTTGGGCTTGAAATTGGGCCGAGTGTTATAAAAGGAGAATTGAGCCTTTTTATGCTTCTAAGTCTTCATGTAATACTTTAATGGGCTAATCCAGCCCATTATATAACACCTCGTGTTTTAGGACAATGTACGACGTTGATAAGTCACTAATTATTTTTTTTGTATTGTACGCGTTTGTTTTTAATGGAAATCGTTAAGTTAAATCGCGTAAACTAAAAATGATCAGTTAACGTAAACGGGCATTAAGCAAATTATTGTTTACGTCAAACGAGGGTTAAGCAATTATTTTGAGAATAATTATTAACGTTTCACAAGTTATTTTATCGGATACGTGAAAGTGTTTACGTTTCGCGATAAATGACAATTAGGTTTTCCCGGAAACCCTAAAAATTTACGTACGCTTCAACAAATACCTACGTTTATATACAATGATCGAAGTTTATAAAACTTTATGCATATGTATATATTTATACACATCTCATATGATTGTACAAGATAACAAATACTTTGCAAAATACCAAAACATTACAAGTATACTTTTATATAAAAACTACACATTACATTTTTATATAAACTTTACTTACACATTTTCTTTTATAATTACACAAGTAAATACATAATTATATAAATGAAATAACTAGAAAACACTAACCCTTGACTTCATGGGATGATTCCCATTAGAAGGAACCAAGAGACCAAGACCTTAAGCCCTTGTTCCCTCTTTTTCTTGTCCCCTTGTCCCCTTTGATTTCCCACGGCACAAAGACCCCCCCCCCCTTGGACTTTCTTGGTCAAACTTTGCAACTAGAAATATCTCTTACCTTTCCTATATATATTTCATTCATGCATAAGAGAAGTAACACTTTATACTTGCAAAATTCATTTTCTTTCTCTTTTCTAAGCTCCAAAACCCACGGCTCAATTTAACAACCATAATCAAACCATACAAAATTTTTCTACAATCCATACAACCCTTTACACATCAATCCTAAGGCATACTAAGGTGTTTGCAAGCATTGGTTCATCATTTGCAAGGATTAAGGAAGAAAAGGGAACTTAGGTTTCAAACCTAATCAGGGGTTTATAAAGCTGTAAGCTTTGGTTTTGAATCTAAAACACGGGTTTAGAACTTGTTCCTCATCTCATACATCATACTCTACGGTCTTCTTATTCCTGTCATACTTTGTATTTCATATGATTTTTAATTGTGTTTTATAATGTTAAATATGCATAATCACCCACTAAGGACCTTTTTAAATATGTAAATGATTTTTCATTTTAGGTTTATGAATTTATGCATTATCCGACCCCGAAAAATTAATTATAGCACAAAACGGCTTTATGATCAATTGCCATGTAATTAGCTATTGAGCCTCAAAAGTTTATGTTTTTATGTTAGAACTTATTTCTCATCTCTTACATCATCTCTAAGGTCTTCTTAATTCCTTTATACTTTTATTTCTTATGATTTTATGTGTTATATGTTAAATATGGCTATAATCACCACTAAGGACTTTTAAATATGTAAAATGAGTTTTCATTTATGTTTATGAATTTATGCACTTATTCTTATGTCATATGGTTATAAATATCATGGAAAAATAAATGTAAAAGTATGTTAACCTATGGATTAAGTATAAACATGTTTAGGTTAAATTAGGGTTTTATAAGGTTTCTTAATCTTCACATGTGAAAATAATGGAAAGTAAATTGTTAAACTTGTTAATCATGGACAAATGAAAAATATATGGACTAATGGACATTAATATAAGTATCACATATGTTACATATAGTTATTAAGGTTTTTAAAGTAAACTACTAAATTAAATAATACATAAAACAAGTTTTAAACACATTTTGGAAAATAATATCTTAGGGGCTGTTTGTAATTCGAAAATTACATATATGTTTTATGATTTTATAAAATACTACATGTCACAAGGATCGATGGGTCATAAAGAACTCGAAAAACCGATTAATAACGAAGAAGATACGCCATTTACAAGTTTACGATAGTTAATACTTTTATAAAACTATTTTTATAAAATTTACTATTCATTACAGCAACTTTCATTTTTAAAACATCTAATATATGATATAACTTTTAATTACGAGATCGTACTCGAAAGAATCGCTAAAAACGGAACTATAACGAATAAACTACGACATTTTCGATAATTAAAGTTTATAAAAGTAATTTTATAAACTATGAACAGTAAAAGTACTATTCATCAGCGGACCCAACTTTATAAAATATAATACATCTTTTAATAACAAAGACGTACTCGAAGGAATCACTAAAATCGGGATTAAAACGAATAAGTTATTACGATTACAAGTTTACGCTAATTAAAACTAAAAACGAGTAAAATAGCTGTCGTGAACAGTAAAAACACTATTCATCGCAGAATATCAAAAACTTGAAAATGTAATATTTTGATCACTCGTCTTACTACGAAGACGTGGACGTAAGAAACGCGAGCAACGGGCTTAAAACGACCAAATTAGGTCATTTTTACGAAAAGTATATTTATAAACGTTTTCACTTTATAAATATTATTTTACTAAAACGATTAGTCGGTGATTATGCTATATAGAATATTGAGTGGTTATCAAAGTGCTATAATACTAGGGAGTTTCATAATGAGGCCTCTTCGGATGGCGTATCGACGAGTTGTTGGATTTACGATTTAAAGTGTCCTAACTCCTCGTACGTCATGTCATGACCTCTTTATTTATGATAGCCCGAACGATAGTACGATGTAACAACTATAAGATTATATTCAATGTTATTAATTAAAGTACTCAGTACTTATACGACCTTAATTTAAATAGGTTGCATCTAAACTCGGGAATAATCGTGAAGCATTCCCACACTTGATATAAATTATCAGATCACTCACTTGAGGTGAGTTCATAGCCCCACACTTTTTACAGTTTTACTGATTTACTATTATTTGGGGTGGAAACATGCTTTGTTTTACAAATTGGACGCAAGTGGATATTTTGCATTGATTACATGTTTGCCTAAGTAGCGATAACCCAAGTTAAGCCCATTATCATGAACTGTCAATTGCATAGATGTAGTTGGGAATTACATTATGTGAGCGCGAATGTTATTTAATAGATCTATTTGGGAAACGACCTCCCCGTTCGGGTGACTAGCTATCACCGGGAACGAACGTTATAGCATGTCGAATCAGGGATGTTTCGGGTTAGAACATCATTTCGGGCTGAGTAGCAATATTTTGCGAACAAGACTGTCGAGCTTCAGTGTCATGAGCTTAGTGTAAATGTAATCTGGTTTTGTGATTGTTTGCATATGTTGTAACATCACGGGAAAGTCTTGCGGTCCTGCATAATTTAAATACATAAACCTATGAATTCACCAACATTTTTGTTGACGTTTTAAGCAATGTTTTCAGGAGGTCAATAGGCACGAGGTGCCAAGGATGCATTGGGTTACGTTTTGGATTGCACGCTTAAAGACTTTTATATCATATTTTGGGAAATCTATGTCATCTTTTGTAATATGTCTTTTAATTAAATCCAATGTATCAATTTAAACGACTTTTTGTGTCGTTCTTATATATATCTTGTGCTGTTGATCTTGAAGTAACACGCCCCGGACCCTTATTCCGCTGCGACCCATTTTGGGGGTGTTACATTCTATACCAAGGATGGCGATGAAGTTGATTATGAGCTAAACGAGGGGAAGTTGATCCCAAATAAAACTTGATTGCGAAACTTCAAATAACCCACCAAGAAATGTAACAAACGCCTTCAAAACATCCTTGCGCCGTTTGGGTAAACTCTGATATTTTGAACAAAAGAGCCAAATCTCATAGAATGAACGTCTTGATACTTAATTCCTCTACAATGAACAACCTTAATCATTAACTGACGAGCAATTGGCAGAGAAAAAAGAGGTGCAGAAGTTATTCCACTGCTAATACTAACAAATAGCGGGAAATAATAGACGGGAATGTCACGGCCTCGAAGGGAAAGGTTCAAGCGAGTGTGGCAACTTATCCTCAAGAAATTCAAGCTAAAATATTAATCTTAAATGGGAATAAGATTTGACCATCTTTGTAGGATCATCGTTCTTCGGAAGCATGGGACTCATCATAATTCACGTGTCGATTTTACACGAGAAATCGCCCGAAGGATCCTAACAGCCAAGACCATCTATCACTATATTAGACAGATAACAGAAGAAGTAATTTAGGATTAAGGAGAAGAGTGGTCTTCTACCAATAGCACTTCGAGGAGACCGCCGGAAAAGAACTAATAAGGAGAATTTGCTCTTAACTTTGAAGGGCCCACCTAACATGTTTGTCTTAATTCCAGGAAATACAGGCTCGGTTACGTTTGCTTTAGGAAAAAATCAACAAGCCACACATCGTTCCAAAAGAAGTAGCTCTCACCATTCCCAACTTTGCTTTTTGACATGCGGAGAAAGATGTCATGCCCTTAGAGGCAAGCTTTCTGACTCATTAACAATTCGAGCCAATGAGATCTTCCTTGAATAGGTAGAAGAGTTGTAAGGAAGCTCCAGATACCATATATAGCTTGAAATAAATCCGAGACCAAAGAGAAAGACCATTAGCATGAAACCGCAAAATTATTTGAAAAAGAAGGGGTTTCGGGGGCGCGGTTTTAGGCAAAAAAACTAGAGACGCTAAGGACCTCTCTATTTTTACTTAGAAGCTAAAAATTTAATTCAGCCAATAAATGCATTCTCCGGATTTTCCACACCGTTGAAAAAAGTTCCTACGAATAGATTCCATTTTTACTAAGTACGCCTTTAGGTGCCTTAAAGCGAGGAAATGTAATATAACGGTATTAAAGAGCTCCAAACAGATTTGATTGAGAGTAAGACGACACTATCGAGAGGGATTTAAGATTCCTTTTAGAAAGTTAGGCGGATATTTCCGACAATGAAATCATCCCAAGAGCTAAGTCTCGACATAATACAACCCTAATATACACGGGGGATACGCCAGTCGGGATGCCGATCTCACGGACCCATCGTCTTCCGGGGAAACGGGAAGGGAAACGCCGGGAAACGCGGGGAAACGCCCCGGAAACGTCCCCGAGAAAAGTGGAAACGTTTCTTGAAGTGGGGTACGCCGATCCTTATCTAGGAAACGTTTGGAGAAACGTTTCTGCCCAAAAAGTTACGTTTCCCATGGTGGGCATCAATTTTTTTGGTGCCATAGCCGGTTTTATGTAATGATGATGGTGCTGTGATGATAAGATTCATCGGGATGAAAAAGATGAAGATATAAATATTACTTTTTTGTGATTGGTCAAAATATATAGTAGTACTTTTTAGTCACGTGATAGTCACATTGGGACTAGTAACATAATTTAATAATGTATTTTTTATTTCAATTTTCTTCACTATCTTGTAGCTTTGAGTTTTAAGTTTTAGCATAGTACTAATATTTACTTGTTTTTGGATATGCGATGTATGAAAGAGGCTAATATACATAACTTTTCTATATATGAAAAGAGTTAAAAGTGTAACAAAATTTGTTAATTAAGTCAATTTTGTTTTATATTTTTTTCATTTGAGTTAATGAATTATTTTTATACTGTAATAAAAGAAAATTTTACATGTTCACAACTAATCGTTGTTTTTTCACTCAAGTGTTTTTTAGAAAGACAATTTGATGGTTAAGATTTTTTAATTGATGATTATAACTAATATTTGTTTGGATTTTTAAATGTTGTGTAATATTTCTTTGGATAATAATTTGTCATATACTAAAATATTTTAAAACACATAGACGTTTCCCCGCCGTACCCGTTTCTTGAATTTTCCGATGTTGCCGTTTCCCGGTACCCGTACCCGTCCCCGTCCCCGTCCCCGTTTCCGTCCCCGTGCAACTTAGGTTACATCTGGTCAAAGTTTGTTACATCTGGTCAAAGTTTGTTACATCTGGTCAAACTCGGAAGTCAAATTCGGTGTTGATTTTTTTTTATAAAATCTCGACAATC
>BQNB010077049.1:10961-30961 GCA_026074375.1 Tanacetum coccineum
AAGTTTTGTACATTCACTAATGAAATTTCTATCCAAATGTTCATTATTATCATACAATACTTCACTGTTGCTAACTAGTTATCGATGTTTCGTACATAAAGGAAAAAAAATCCTTGTCATTTGGCAACACATTATAGCCGCATTTTTACTTTGAGAGTTTGGAACATGTACTTCAACTTTTAAAAATAAACGATAACTAACTTCTCCAAGATGTTGCATAAGAGTAATTTACTGTTACCATGTTATGCTAATTCTAACAAGTTGCCATTCTGTACATTCTTTAGTACACCGTTTTATAGGTAAAGGGTCGTTTGGGATGGTTTATTTTAGTTGCAGATAAGCAAATTTGAGTGATTTCAAATAAGCTGATTATCTGAAAATTTTAAAGTAATAAGCACTTAAAAATAAGCAAAACCCCAAAGCGCTTATAAGTTGCCATTTCTTAACTAAAATTACCCAAACAGCCCTAATTACTAATAACAGAAGTAAAATACTTGTTGAAGCTCCACGAAATTTGTATCTTAGTAAGCTTATTTGCAACAAACACAAATAAAATGCTACTGATATTAAAAATGGTTTACGCTTATTAGCTCATCTGCTTACGAGCTCAATAAGCTCTTGTCTTTTTTTATTCACGCAACACGGGGTACCGCTGACCACAAAGCCTTTGGTCAATTCTTATTTCCAAAAAGGGCTAGCGGCGCAGCTTGTTGCCCGCTTGCCTTCCACCACTATGTAAATTCTTATTAAAAATTATATATATAATAAAAGTAATAAGCTGTTTTAGATATGCACATTCATCTTGGCTATTAAAATTACCTAATTTGAGTCACTCAAATAAGCTATAAGCAGTTTGAACTAACAGACAATTTAATTGAAAGTGAAAGATATACCTTTCTACATTTGTGGGTCTTCTTCGTGTATAGATAATGGGAACATCGGGTTCTTTGGTAAAATCATCATCTTCTTCTTCTTTTTCTTCATTAAAAATATTGTTTAAAGGCGAATGTGATGGATTTGGGGTTACTTTAGTAGAAGATGAACATGGTTTAAAAAATGAATTTATTTTCGATTGCATTTTAGTAATTGAGTTGATCGAATTAGGGATTGGGTTTTTTTAGATTAGTGTTTTTGGAGGGGATGGTGTTGGGTTTGATTTTTTTAGGGTTTTGGTTTCCCGCCAAAATAAATACATTTTGGCCCCAATTTTTGGTTTCAGTTGTAAGTTGTGTAGCTATAGTTGTACTTTAACTTTTAAGTGTAATGTAGAGGAGTAGTATTTAGAGCATAAGGTATCATAACACCATTAACACCGTCACATCAGCTTTAAATACCATAACACCAACCCACAGTAAAAAATACCCCTGTAATCATAGACACCAATAACGCCATTAGCTTTGGGGACACACTATTTATATTTTTCATAACACCCCTAAAAAACTAAATATTTCCATCAGTAAACCAATATTACACATTACAATACTTTAAAAAAAACATACGAAAATTTAAAACATGCGGAAAAAAATACATAAAAAAACATACGCCCCGACGACCAAAAGTCTTCATCTTCGTCTTCGTGTTCAACTTCATGCCAAATATGCTCCATAAGGTTTTGTTGAAGACTAATATGCGTTTCTCGGTCCCGTAATTCTTTTGTTTTTCGACGTTGCGTTTCACATCTTTCAACCCATGTACGTTGCATATTTCTTGACGGATTAGCATACGCATCGTTCCATTCAGTAACCGCCATTTTTTGGTCTTCTAAAATCATGTTATGCAATATGATGCAAGAATACATGATTCTACGTATGTTATTTACATGGTATTGACGTGTCGGTTGTTGTATTATTCCCCAACGTCTTTGGAGAACACCGAAAGCACGTTCGACATCCTTTCGTGCACTTTCTTGACGTTTTTTAAAGTAACTATGTTTCGCGTCATTTGCGACTGTGAATGATTTGACGAAAGTTGCCCACTGTGGGTAAATTCCATGGGCTAAGTAATACCCGTTTTCAAACCCGACACCATTTACCACAAACGAAGCTACATGGGATTTGTCATCAATAAGATCATCAAATAACGAAGAACTATCTAAAATATTAATATCGTTATTTGCACCGGGTACCCCTAAAAATGCATGCCAAATCCACAAATCATGCGAAGCAACAGCTTCAAGCATTATAGTTGGGTATTTTTTATCCCCCCCCCCACCGTATTATCCCTGCCATGATACCGGATAATTTTTCCATTCCTGGTGCATACAATGAATGCTTTCAAGCATTCCTGGAAAACCATGACGCGTAACATGTTGATTATATATTTTTTCAACATCGTTCAACGTTGGCTTTCTTAAATACTTCGACATATACAAAACAATAATACACTTATTAAAATGTAATAGACAATCACGTGCAGTACGCTCACTCATTTGCAAATATTCATCAAACGCATCGAGTGTGTTGCCGTATGTCAATTGGCGTACTGCGGCTGTGCATTTCATAATAACACTAAGACTCATTCGACCCGTAGCATCGGGTCGGAGTTTAAATAATTCAAAATGATTTGGAAGAGGATCGCCCGTATAAGTGTTAATGCCTTTGACAATTTTTAAAAATAGTTTTCGGCTCATGCGGTATCTTCTTCGAAAATAGTATAAATGATACTTACAATATTCATCAAAATAATCGCCCATCAAACGATCTTCGGCCCCCTCTCGATCATGATGGATCGGGATATGTGTAAGCCGGGGATGATTTTCTTCTACTACTAAACGTTCGTGATACTCGTACGCTTGTTGAAGAAAGTAAACGTCGGATTCGTCATCGACGTCGAAAGAGTCTGGTTGTCGTTCTTCATCGTCGTCATTTGGATTCATTGTGAAATATGGATTCATTTTGTGTAGAAGGTGTTTGTGTTGTGTGTGTGTAAAATGGTTAAATTAGGATGTAATATATATAAGGTAGGTATTTTAAAAAAATAGTTTTTTTTAAAACTAGCTGTTAGTTAACATTGAGGGGGTGTCTTGATTTTTTTTTAAATCAACACCAACGCGCGTTGGTGGCTCAACACGGAGGCCAACACCAAAGGCCGGTATGGTAACGCCATTAACACCGGAGCCACGTAGGCTTAACGCCGGGTCCGGCGTTACCATACCGTGGACTCTTATAAGATAAGCAAATATAAACTTCGTGTAACTATACTCGTACTGCAATTGAATTTTATACATTCTAGTTAAGGCTTCCCACAATGGGTCGGTCGACCATGTGGGTCACATGTAGCCCTGTAGGTCGACTTCGATCGCCCTATTATGGGTAGGTCGCCTGGTGTCAGTCAGCAAGCACTCTTTTGTGATATAGGATGGGTATACGACCAATGTTGTGTGCATGTTTTTTGTGTGATAATTAAATTAAAATGTATTTTGCGAGGTATGTTTTTTATAGTGTAGGTCGTCTTACTGTGACTAAAAGGTCGCATGTAGGTCGCCGAAGAGAGGAAACTGATGTGGCAGAAAAAATGTAGGTCGCCTAGTGTTTTTACTGTGAGAAGCGTTAAAAACCTGCCATCTTGAGATAACATGAACAAAATAAATCTCATAATCTTACGGTATCAAAAAACAAGTACGAAGTATAACTTAATAGTTAGGTTAGTCGCTATGGAAGGTGGTGCACCAAATTTACCCCACCTCTTACGCGTGATTGCGTCAACCACTATAAAACGCACCTTATCACGCGTCAACCTTTCAGATTTTGCAATATAGTGGTGGTGTATTTTAATTTTTTTTTTATTTGTGAATGTGTGTGGGGGTATATTGTGATGTATTTTTATATTTTTTTAGGTAGTGATCATAAAATTTAATAGGTGGTGGGTTTGATGGTGTGTTAAATGGTGATGTGACGCTGTTGTGGAGGTGCTGATACTAGTGACCACATAAACTAGTCGTTGGATTCTATGGCCATCATTATCATTACCTCCACATAGCGTCATCACCACTATCACCACTTTTTACCTTTTATTATCATTACCATTAATAATACATATTATATACAAATATACCTCACACACACTCTCAAACCAAAAAATAAAGGTAGGGATGGCAACGGGTCGGGTTCGGGGAGGGTTTTAGTGTACCCGTACCCGCATCCGTTTGTAATATCCACATCCGTACCCGCCCTATTACCCACTGGGTACCTAGTTAATATTATCCATTATTTTTTCGGGTTTCTCCATGGGTGTTGGGTATCCCTAATTGAATATTCTATAGACAAAATGACGGCTATCAAGATTAAGTCACACTAAAACCGACCGACAAAATAAAGCAAAAAACCTTAATATGTTCAAAAAATTTAAAGTTAAAGAAAGCAAATACCGTGTCAAACGATTTAACGCTTTCCAATAATTCATGTACAACATCCAAATATGTTAGATAATAAAGATACTTATATAAAAAATACAATAGAAGAAATTATATAAAATATGTATGTACTATAATTAATTATGATAGCAATAAAGTAGGTACGAATTTGGGCAAACGGGTATGGGTATGGGTACGGGTAATCGGGGCGGGTATTACTGAACCCTTCACCGAACCCGTACCCGGCTAATTTTTTTTTATCAATACCCAAACCCGCCAACCCGCCCCCAAACAACCCAACCGGTTTGGGTTTCGATTTTCCATGTCGGTTTCCGTTGCTTTTGCCATCTTTAAATAAAGGTGATGGTGATCACCACTATGTGCAATGGTGATGGTGGGGTCCTTTAAAGAGCTAGGTAGGATGGGGCGAATAACATGTTATTCGTCTGCCACCTTAGCACCCTCTCAATAACTAAAATACCTTCCCTAGGAAAATAACAATAACATGTTATTCGTCATTTTAAAAAACTTATTTAAATAAAAATAAATTTACAATAAATAAAAAATAAAAACTACATTACGAGAAAAATAAAATTACAATACGTTTAAAATAAAAACAACATTTGATAATGCTCGAATTGAGCATATTTTAATAAGCGTTATTCGTTTTTTATGCATGTTATTTGGTTTAACTAACGAGTTTTTTAGTTCATTATTGTGCAAAGTTGTGTTTTATATTTCTTAGTTAGCCAAAGATAGAAAAGTGAAGAAAAGATAAGGAAAGAAAGAAGAAGTGAAGAAATGTGCATGTGTAAAGAATATTTCGTCAAGTTCAAGCTCACGGAACATAATTAAGAAGTGTTGGGAATTATGGACTTCTACAACTTAGTACTGCTGATTCAATTTAATACTGCTAGCTTTGGAAGTTAGTACTGCTGGTTCAACTTGATGTTGTTATTAAAGAACTTAGAAAATAGTCTAAGTCATTAGTGCTGCTAGTTATAATAGTTAGTGCTGCCAGTACAAATGTTAATACTGCTATTACAGCCAGTTCATTTATTATTGTTCAGTTAATATTTTGTACTATTAGTATTATAAATGATAGTATTTTTTTTTTTTTATTCTCGCTAAAGTGATATGGCACGAGTTATATTAGGAATAGATAATGCCTGAGGACACTTTACGCAATTTTGAGTAATCCCAATATGTGAAGAGCGCATCGTGTATAAAATAACCCTCCGGCATAGATATATAGATAACGGAGGGAATTTTTCATACAAACACAATATCAATTTAAGTTAGCTTTATGTGGTAACCTAGGCAGAGATATTTCATCAGGATAGTAAAATTCAAGTTTAGTATTCATTGTTCTTCTTAGTAGAGGTGCAAGTTAGATTCCCGCATACCTTGTAGTAATACACAATCATAGAATCTCGATGTAGTTAGTATGGATTTATCAAGTTTAAAACAAAGCCTTAACATGCTAATAAGGATCCGGTTCATTGGGACTTCACAATTGGTATCAGAGCTTGTGGAGAAACTCTGAATAAGAAGAACTTTATCAAATCTAGATATCTTCTTATAATACACAATGTCTGGTGAAGAACCTGCAACACAAATAGCACCAGTAGAATCTCCTCAAATGGTGTCTACTGTAAAACTTCATGTCCTTAAGAAGGGTGAATATACCCTTTGGAGTATGAGGATGAAGCAGTATCTCACTAACACATATTATAGTTTGTGGCAAGTGATCTTGAATAGTGATGGTCCTATACAAGTAACAACTGATGAAAATGGTGTTAAAACTGAAGTACCTCCAAAGACTACTCAAGCACTGTTATAAAGACAAAGGTAAAGGTGTACTGGTTGAAGAAGAACCTGTGAAAATCAAGATAAGAGATCAAGGTGATTTGCAAGTTTAAGCAGATGCAGAGTTAGCTCAAAGACTTTATTATGAAGAATTAGCAGAGTTGAAAAGAGCACAATAGGAAAGACAAAGGCAAGAAGATGATACTAATGCTGCTTTAGCTAAAGAGTTTGATGAAATTCAAGCCATAATAAATGTTGAATATGAACTGGTTGTAAGACTAACGCATGAAGAGAAAGAAAAGTACACAATTGAAGAAAGGGCAAGATTGTTAGCAGAATTCTTTGATCAAAGAAAGAAACAATTGGCAGCAGCAAGAGCAGAGGCAATAAGAAACAAACCACCTACAAAAACTCAAGTCAGGAACAGTATGATTACTTACCTCAAGCATATGGGTAAGTACACTCATCAACAACTAAAGAACAAGACTTATGAGGAAATTCAGAGATTATATGAAAAGAGAAGAGGTGGATTGATGACTTTCAGCCAATAGATACAGAAGCTATTAAAGACAGTGAAAAGAAGGTTGATAGCAGTAGCAAGCCAGCTGAGGGAAGTAGAAAGAAAACACTTGCCAGAAAAAAACAGGTGAAAAGAAAAGTAAAGAAAGTGCTAAAAATCAAAAGCTAGAGGATGTTGCAGAGGAACAAGAATCACCAAAGAGTGATGAAGAAGCAGCTGCAAACTATGAGCGTGAAAAGGAAAAATTAAGAATGTGGTTAATAGTTATTTCAGATGAAGAAGAGACTGTGGATCCGAAGATTTTGTCTGCTAAATACCCATAATTGATTAGGAATCTCAGAACTTAAGGAATGTTGATATGGAAGATCTACATGTTTATAAGATAATTAGAGCAGATGGGAATACTAGTTATTACAAATCATTATCCAGTATGCTCAGGAAATTTGATAGACAAGATTTGGTAGATTTGCACAGATTGGTGATGAAAAGATTTAAAGACACTATTCCAGAAGGTTACCATTTGTTGCTTTGTGGAGATCTTAAGGTAATGTTTGAACCAAATACAAAGGATGAAATTTGGAGTAATCAGCAGGATTGGACTCTAATTAGCTGGAAATTGTATGAAAGTTGTAGAGTTCATACATTACTAATGGATGGTACTTTGACTAGCTTCAACATGTTAGTAGAGAAAAGGTATCCTCTTATCAAGGAAATGTTACAAAAGATGTTGAACTGGAAGCTAGAAGCTGAAGCTGATGTTAGGTCTTATTTATCTTGAATCATACATATTGTTCATGAAAGGTTAGATAGAATAGTAGAGGGGGCAAGTATTCAAAATTCAAATGTTATAAAATGGAGGGAAAGGGAAAATGTTTATTACAAGGCATCACCCTCTAATGATGATTAGAGGGGTATTTATAGGAGAAGGAAGAAGCCTTCCCTTCTTTTATTTTCCTAATGTTTCACTTCTAGTCTCTATTCTTTGGTAATTATGCTATTTCTTTCATTTTAAGAGTCATAATAACCTTATTACAAGCTACTTTAATACGAAACAAAATAAAAACTATAAACTAAATAGTAAAACTAAACACATAATCGACCACTTTTTTATGAACCAACAATCTACCCCTTAAGGTCATTATTCTTGGGCGTTCTCTTCCTAGGACCAAGATGTCTTCCATCACATACATCATCCACATATTCTCATTCGAAATATAGATACTTTCAATCTTACAATCTCTTCTTCAAACATCTTCCGATACTCACTTCATCATTCTGGTGAGGTGCGTCTTTTAACATAGCCATACTTCACATCATTATGTAACTCCTTAATTCCTTCTAATACTCTGTTCTGTGTTGCATCACAAAACTTATGAATCTCTGAATGTCTCATCACCCTTTTCTCTCTCTTGCTATTCTTGTATATGATTCCATGTACAGGCTTATAGATGATGGAGAACATTCTGTGCTTTTCAACTCCTGGGAAAGATATTGTTGGTGCAGTAAGATTAACTTTCTGTTGAAAACTTTTAATTCCAAGCTAAAAATCATGCACTCTTTCCCATATCACTGAACTTCTGATGAATACTGATAAAGACCATAGCAACCCTGTTTCTGCATAGTCGGGAACCTTGCCATTCATAATCAGCAAATACATATCCTCAATATCATTCTTATTGAGATTCTTATAATCAGACTCGGTAATCGACATAATGCACTCATTAGCTCTTCTTGCAACTATCTCTGTGATAAACTTGTGTTCATGACCCAATTCCCAGTATGTCTTGATAACTTGAATGATCTTTGAGTTCGAATAAACCTCTTCCTTTGATTTTCCAGGCTCTTTTTGTTTTCTTATGTAGAAGATCTTTGCATGAGGATTCTTCCAATGTTCAACACCATATCGAGCATAAGGATTAAATTTCTTAACACATTTATTCACCCATCTGGAAGTTCGTTCTTCGATATCATCATCATTAAAGATGATTGCAGGAAACTTGTGAAGTGACAATACGATCTTCTCAGGTCCTGAACTTCCTTTCTTCAGATACAAAAGGTCTTGATTTATAAGAGATAGTGCTGGAGCTTCAGGATCTCTTTGACAGCTTTGAACGAGAGGTGTGGTCTTTCGTGGATGTAGAGAGACAAGAATTTCCTTTCTACTTTCCCAAACAATGTCACTTTTCAAGAAATTCTTCATCTGGTCAATATGATATTGATGCTCATCTCCTGAAGTACATCTTTGTCTCAACATCTCATCAACCATTTTCTTTAACTTTTCTTCATCAATAGTCAGTGATACTTCTTCCATAATATCTTGTGATACTTGCTCTGACGGTATTTCATCATCATCTGAAGCATAAGAATCAGTCTAAAAATCATAATAATCTTCTTGCTCTTGATTACTTGAAGTTAAAGGACCTCGTTCTTCTTCATTGACTTGTCTAGACGATGACTCTCCAGACACATACGCTTCGTACTCAGATGTCTTCTGCCGCTTTGCACTATTCTCCCCCTCAAGATGAGCATCATCATGAGGATCGTCCTAACCTGGCGAACGACAGAATGGTCTACATGTAGTTTGTTGTACTTGAAGATTCTCAAACTTCATTTAAAGTGCAAGCTATATTGCTATGTCTTGTTGCTGCAACTATGATCGTTTTTTCATGGAAAGATAAAATTGATATTGTTGTTCTGGAACAGATTGTGTTTGTGATTGAACTGGATGAACATGAAGAATGTGACCAGACATATAACTTCGTACTGACGCATCCAACTTTGAAAGATCCGATTATATCAAGAGCTTTATGAATTTGGTAAGGAAAATTTCAGCTTGTATATTTCCCGCGCTCTTGTAAAATAGCTGTAGCAAACATCTGTTCCATCTCTTCTTTAGCTCTTTTGTCTTCCAGAACAGCCCTCTTTCCGCAACATACCACTAGAGACTTGATCTCTCACCAGCTCAGGAACATGTGCTTTTTTCACCTGCTCCGTAATGTGCGTATCAACCATTGTGGATAATGATTCGACAATTACTTCTTGGAGATGATCAGCAAGTGTATCGAATGACTTCCTTGACAAAAATCTTTCTTTGAGATGTTCAAACAAATATGTATACCGTCCCTGTAACTCCTGAAAGAAATTCTTGTATCGTTTGTGAACGAGCAAGGGTGGTTTGACTTGAACAATGACTCTAGAAGTCGGTTTGAGCTCTATACAAAATGGTGTGTTGTGGATCTTGATAGATGATGTTGTTTTGAGTATGAGTTACCGTCAATTCCTGATTTCTCAGTATCCTAAGATACAAGATAAGATATGAGTCCTAGGAGATCTAATTTAGGTGGGGTAATGATGTACTCATATACTCCTCCACGATCTTCCCTTACTCCCCTCGCTTAACTCTCTACACTTCATCAGTTATTTCATCCTACTCTTCATTAACATTGACAGGTATGACAACATTAGTAACTTCTACCTCTTCAACATTAGTTCTCTCCACCTCCGGACTTTCCTTATCACTTCGGGGATCTAACCTAGTGTCGGGAATCTGTGGTTCATCATTTTTAGGAGGTAAACTATCATCAATAACATTCTCAGATCCTTCCACCAACTTTTCAATCTCTTCAGACGCCAAGTGATTGTTGACCAGTTCTACATTTTCTCTAGCTTCTTGCTCTTCTCGACTTTTGTGCTCAGCAAGACTTACTTGTAAAGTTTCTTGTAAGATTATCTCGTCTGCTTTTTCAACATTTGGTACTGGAACTGGTGGAGTTAAATGTGTAGATCTCCTTTCAGGAAGATGAAAATGAATCACAGTAGATTGTTTTGGAGCACTTGACTCTGATGTATCTGTTTTAGGGGTAGGTGACCTAGGGCGCTAGGTGTTCCTATGCGTTCCTCTTGGCAGATCAGACGGTTTGACTTGAGTATCAGAGGAACATCAAACCAAACACCCTCTACATACATTCTGTATGCACCGTGTGCTTCCATCTCTTAAGTGATCATCTAATCTAGAAATTACAATGCAACTACATATCTTTGTGTCTTCCTTAATTAAAGATCATTTCTTCTCATTATGACATCATCTTGCAGATTTGTGGATAATGTCTCGAGCACGTCTTGAGATTCAGGAAAGAAGTCATGTAATGACTAACCGATGATATTTGTTAAATCCTGATACTAGATCAAAGATGTTGGATGATGAAGAGAATAGTAAATTCCTTCCCATAGAAGCTCCGCATAATCCACGTGAATGTTATTGACAAAGCAATACATCATTTGCATTATCTGCAACGGCGGTTGATCCCATCCTGTGACACGTGTTGTCAAGCACTTGGAAAATATCTTGCATAATGTTTGCCATGGTGTGGTTGCAGAAGACCAGTTTTCTTAAAGCTTAATGATGTCTTTAGCTCCATTGTAAAGCCCAATTGTTGTTTATAGAATGGACCATGTCAGAAAATGATGGTGGCGGCACGAATGAATTATGATTGTTGTCATTTGCTTGTGGTAGATGAAAGATTGTTCTGAAGTCATCCAGTGTAAGAGGAAGTTATTTCTTGTCCAGCATAAACTTGAGCCTATACTTTGAACCGTCTTCCTTCAAAGTATGCCAGAACTGTGCCATATAAATCCATGGTACGGAGGAAGAAGCTGCAATGCTGAATCGTAATAGATGATTCTTGATGATGTTCGTCAGAATTTTGCTTTTCGATAGGCATTGCACATTTTCAAGATCAACTTTCTTGTTAGCATCCATAAGATCATATCTTTTGTTTGGAGGACACAGTTCATCTGGATGAACCTCAGCTGCATGTTGTTGTTGTGCCATGATGATTATTGAATGAATAAAATTGAGAGGTTAGATAACAAATAATTCATTTGACATTTTTGTCTTTTTCCACTCTGTCTGTTTATATGTTATGGCAATTCTTTTTGAACATATTTTTGATCAGTTTCTTTCTCATGTGCTCGTTCTTGCTTTTTCTAGCACATGTCATACGCTTTATTTGAATTTTTCTTTTGATTTTTCATTTTGTGTGTTCTGGCAATTCTTTTTTGAACACACATTTGATTTGCTTTTTCGCGTATGGATTTAGCTCTCTCTGTCTGTTTTTAGAATATCCTCACCAGAAATTCTTTGTGACATGATACTCTTTCAAGAATGATGAAGATGTCTCTTTTGATTTTGAATCAAGACTCTTTTGTGAAAAATTAAAGAGAAATCATTCAACTTCTTAAAATTGTTTTGTGAAAGAGTATCAACTTTTTCCAGAAATCTTTTGACAAAAACTTTCTTTATAATGATAACATAGAATCATATAATCACAAACCCATAATTGAATGGACACTAAGTCACTCACTCCTCATTTTGTTCATTGCAGAAAACTGCCAAAACCAGACATGCTTAGTCCACTTAAACAATTGAGATTTGGATTTTCAGATTCAAGTTATAAAAAAAACTTTTCACTTTCACTTTTTCTCATGATTCCTAAACAATAAAGACAAACATATCTAATTCAATAATTTAATAGACACTAAGTCACTCACTCCTCATTCTGTTCATTGCAGAAAACGGCCATCGGAATGACGTGTCCAACTTAAAACAAATTACGAAATAGATATTTCTGACTCAAAGATTAGAATTCATAAAAGCTTGATTTCTTTGCCAAAATTATTTAACGTTTTCACCATAAATGAGAAACTGATCTTTTTATACCACAGACATTCAAACATTAAACATCATAAACATTAATCATCAAAGTTATTTCTTTCTAAACATAACTTCACATATACACAAATTAAATTTTTACAGAATTTTGACTTTTGACCATTACCGAGTTTGACCTTTTGACTCTTCCGAGTTTGATTGCTTGACCCTTCCAAGTTTCTCAAACAAGATAAACACTTATTCCTTTTACTTTATGAAAAAATAAACTCGATTTTTATGGTCATTTTCCATTTTTCATACTCCAAACAATCAAACTGGATATTTTGTCAAACTCGATCAACACCATACATTTCCGAGTTTCAATTTCAGTTACTAATTAACGATCACTAAGCTATTTATCACTTATTTACACATACCCATTGCTTATTATCGTCCTTGATTGCAATTATTTTCACAAACTCATTAAAAAACATAACAACACAAACTCGAGATAAACATTAATATTTACGAGTTTAATCAGATAGTGCAAAACAATCCAAAATTATCAATCTGAGAATGCTTAATCTTACTTACGTTTGAGAAGAAAAATAATCGAAATCGTTGTATATCGAAACTTAAAAATTATTGGAATGAATTTCGTTCAAAACTCGGTAAATGGTTCGGTAATAGAAAAAATTTAACTTTGTTTGCCCCTGTTTACTTCTGTTTTTAATTCTGACATTTTTCTTTTGCAATTTGTTTATGAATTTTCACAAGTACCCCTGTGACTAATGACATCTTTCAAAAAACTACCATTTGAAATGAAAATCAATGTAAAATACTTTAGTCCGAAAATGAAGATGCTTAAATAAAAACTCCCCTTGAAACTATAACATTTTCCAAATATGTATTTGTGAGATATCCATCGTTTTTTATTTTTATTTCATAAAAACAGTTGCGAATGGAAAATTTTAAGAACTCCCCCTTAGATCATGATTCCGTATTTTCAATTTGAAAGCTTTTTATAAAAACTTGGATTCATGAAACTAAGCATGTGATGTTTTTAAATTTTGTTTTTTTAAATATGAAAAATATGTCAAATCTTTTTGGTATTTTGAAAATTTTTAATTTTTTCTATTGTTTTTGAAAAAAATTATTTAAGGTTTTTTATGTATGAGTTTTCAAGAAGATAACTTTGTTAGCTTTAAACTGAGTGGAGTCATACATCTCATACGATTCGATGAACTAAAATACTCAAAGCGTTTCTTTTGGAACGCCTTAGTAAATAGTCGCAAGTGGTATCTCTGTCCCGACAAAGTAAATTTCCACAGTACCCTTCTAACATGTTCTGTTAATAAAAATGATACCGGATGTCAATGTGCTTCGTCTTAGAATGTTGACCGGATTGCATGAAATAGCAATGGCACTCTTGGAGTCATAGTATATCGGAATACGATTGTACTTATATCCATAGTCAAGCAATTGAGTACGCATCCAAATAACTTTTGCACAAAATGCAAATAAGGAAACATATTCAGCTTCAGCAGTTGACATCGCAGTACAATCTTGTTTCTTTGAACTCCAACTCACGAGCTTTCCACCTAGAAATTGCAATCCTCCTGATGTACCCTTACAGTCATCTTTACATCATGCATGGTCCGCAGCTGAATAGGCAATTAGTTCAAATCTGGAATCCTTCGGATACCATAGGCCCATGTTATGAGACTGTCTCAGGTACTGAAAGATCCGTTTAACCTTGATTGGTTAGTTTTATACACGTAAAATATATAATAAATATACTACTTAGGTAAATTCCAACTCTTCACCTTTAACCAAGGTAAAAAGTTAAGACTTACAAAAATAATAAAATATATATAAAATACGTATATTAAACCGGGTAAGTATGATCACCCGGGTCGTTATCTCCAATGACTAGTGAAATTGAAACCACGTTTTAAGGTTCGGATCCTGATTTTGTATGAAGCAAAAGATTTTTGAATTGGAAGATATTGAAAATAAATTAAAATGAACACTTAAACAAATACCGGGAAAAAAGCACTTTATTAAGCAAATGGACTCAAATTAACCCTTAAAATATAAAATAAATTTCACTAAATAAAGAAAAATCGCAGAAAAATTAATAAAATGAAAGCCCTAAATTTTTTTCTTTTTGTTAAAGTCTAAGCTTAAACTAATAAAAATTAACCTAAGTACTAAATTAAAAACTATTAAACTTAATTAAATACTTTTAACTATGGACTAATGGGTGCAAACAGAAAAAGGACTACGGGGAAATACACTTACCGGGGAGGACTGACTAAGAAACAAACTAAATGGAAAAATTACAAGAATGATCCGTGAGGCCTAACCCCGACTACACTAATGGTCCTTTTAAAGCTTAAAAATAAGTTGAAATTAAAAAGTGCTTAATATGAAAAACTTATAAAAGCAAAGTTGTAAAGGAAGCTAGGGAGGAACAATTTTTTAACAAACGCACTATGACTGAAATCAAAGTTATGCTCTAAAAGAGCTTCAGTTATAAGCTGTTCAGAAACTAGGGCGTTTGGGCTATGTGTTATCCAAAACAGCTATAAAAACTCAATTAACTTAATGTGAAAAAAGGAAAAGTGGTCTTCTAGAAAGATTATGATGTGTTTTAATCTATAAAATGAAAATAATTAAGCTTAAACTTTACTTTATGCACTGAAATTCGATCTGAAAATAAAGCAAACTCAAGATAATAAGAAAGTTATACAAACTTCTAAACATAGCTAGAAAACTAATGAGCTAAACCAGACTATGAAACTTAAAGATCTTCTTATTATACGTATTTTTCATCTAAATAAAACTATAAAATCTAGACTTAAAAGCTGAATTAGCAAATTTAGACTCTACTTAATTTCCCTTACTGTTATTTGAATTTAGGTTTTTATGACTTTTGGACAGCTGAAATTAAGCTAAGAAACTAGGCTAGAAATTGCAAATTAAGTCTTAAACCGAATTAAGCTATTTAAAACTTAAATCCTACTGATTTAATAAGCCTAAATGAAAAATTACTTAACTAAATTAAAGCTTATAGAAAAACACAGCAGTACTACCTGAGGTTAGTACTGCTAGTGTAAAAATTCAGCAGTTCTTTCAAGTGAAAGCACTGCTGATGCAATTCGACTTTTGATACAGACATAAGCAATGAAAGAAGCTGAAATGAAAACTAGATTTAAATCCTATAAATACGCTATAGATAACTTAATCCTACTGAAATTTAAGCTAACAGTACTAACTTGTGAAGGCAGTACTAACTTTTTAGTTAGTACTGGTAGTGTAAGGGCTCAGCAGTACTAACTTATGTTAGTACTGGTAGTGTAAATCAAGAGTGCACTAAACCAAAACCCTGTTAGCCTATGAAGGATGAGAAAAGCTTTTTAAGAGAAATTAAATGAACTAATTAACTAAAAATACCAGATAAAAACTAGCTTAAAACAAACTTAGCAATCATCATTAAACAACTGAATAAGCTTTAATCTAAGATCTAAACTATTTAAACTAATATTTTTGGTTTTTATGACATAAATTAGCAACTATATGATCCTCAATAACTATCGTTAGCAAAAACAATTAGGCAAACAACTAATAGCACTAGAAGAGAATATTTAAACATTAATAAGCAAAGAGAATACGCAAATAAGCAAAGAGAACTAGCAAATAAGCAGAATATTAAGCAAATAGACTAAAACTAACGCAACGTAAACTGAAATAGAGAAGAGTGAAAGAGAAACTTCCTTGATCCTTTAGCTAAACAAAAGAAACAATTAAGGGCAGCTACAAGCTCCCTAACTTATGAATAAAGAGAGTATAAGTCCCTTGGGATCTAGGTAAGATTAATTCTGAATTCAATAAGCTCTATTTCAGCTTATAGACTGAAAGAGCTTAAAATGAGCTTATTAGCTTATTGAGACAATTTAAGACAGCTTTTGAATAACAAGAAAAGAGAGCTTATGAATGATTTAAACTAAATTTCATTTATAAAAGTTACTGATTACATGAAAGAAAATTACATTTAAGGAAAATACGAATTTTAAGCTAGACTAAAAATTACTAAAAAACTCTCCTGTGTGTGTGAGAAGTGAGGCCTATTTATAGGTGTTTGGTGAAGCTTCCAGACCCTCTTGCCTTGCTCTCCAATCATTCAATCTCAACCAATCATTCCTTCAATCATTTGAGCTTTTAATTGTGGCCGTTTGATCATATTGTGGACACCTGAGGATTGCCAGCGTGTCATTCTCTTTTGGATGCATTTGTGCTTCTTTTGTGAGTATTTTAGCACAAAAACCCACGCCTCTTTGTGCTTTCACCATTGTTGACGTGGCTCCTCTTGAGTGTGAGCTAGTAAGACTCTTGATTTGACCCATTTGACCCTGCCATTGTACTTGAGCTTCCTTGAATTGACCAACGCACCCTTTAATTTGAGAAACCCCTTTGATTTGAGTAAAAGGTAACTTAGGGACGACGGGTGAATAGTAAAAGGTTTTGGCGCGTTATTTGACAGTTAAAACTGTTATAAGATTAGAGATTTTACACAATTGGTCCTTGGGTTCTCTTTTCCATTTTCTTAGTTATAAATAACTTTAGAGAGTTGCAAGATTGGCCCTTGTGATTTGTTATAAAAGGAAAGTGGGCTTTGTTTTGGGCTTTAGATCCGGGTAAGGCCCATTTGGGTTTTTAAAGCCCATTAAGAGGAGAGGGGATATTTTTGGACTTTGTTGACTTTTATTGACCATGATTGACTATCTTTGACTGAGGCTTGACATTTCTGGCTTCGGCTTTGATCCTTTGGCTTCTTTTTGTACTCTTCAGATTCTCGTGTCCGTGCTTGCTCGTTTTTGACTGTTTTCTTGCGATTTTTGACTTATCCGTACCTGCACACACAAAACACAAATACAAGCATATTTTTGCCATTTTTGGGCTGTTTTGGGTTTAATTGGGTTATTTTAGGTATGAATGGATATGTGTATTTTACACTTATCAAAATTCCCCAAACTAAACGATTGTGTGTCCTCACGCAATATCACATGCCTTATAACCAAATATCTTGAAAATTCCCCAAACTAAACCTTTGAAAAGTAGCAAAGATTTTTGTTGAGAGAATTAAGAGATCACAAGTTATAAAACACCCGATTTCCCATTTTTTAAGATTTTTCTCTTTTTATGATTTTTCTTGATAATTAACTACCTAACTACAACTTATTTGTGTTGACATAATGTATTGTTTTCATTACCTTATTGGTAACTTTTAGGATCATAGAACAAAAAGCACAATTAAGTGTCTAAAAGATAACTTCATCATCCCCGATTTTTCACTTTTCCCATGCTAAGCTTAAAAACAAGATCATTGTTAATTACAAGTCATGACACTAACACTACTCATAAATATTAATTGTGTACTTACTTTTCCTCCCGTAAATCCTACTTTTGTATCTCAAGATTTTACTTAAGTCATATACCCGTAGGCTCTTTAAGACTTGTTTCGATATTTATTAATTCCAAAAATAAAGCGTAATGGTTAAGAACGCAATAATTAGCTCCTAGCCCTTTTCAAAAGATCAAATGTCATCAAGATTAAAGTCCACATCGAGGCAACCAAAATTTGGCTTTTATTAGGCTACTTAAGCAAGGCACCATTCATGTCATATACCCTAAGGCTCTTTAAGACATGAATGGACCAATCTTATTTGCACCATATACCCTTAGGCTCTTTAAGGCACAAAGTAAGACAAAAATTAAGCAACATTATTATACCTCAGTCCTTTAGAAGGCTACAACATCGGCCACGCCTCCGACAAGATGTAGCAAACATATTTCGACTTCGGTAACTTCCTCGACCTTTTAGAAGGCTGTAACATCGGTTGTGAGCCGGCAAGATGCAGCAAACTTTTATCAGTCTCGGATTTATTATTGAATTCTACTTATCCTATATACCCTAAGGCTCTTTAAGGAATAAGCAAAATATTTCTTTTTATGATACATATAATATGCCAAATTAAGTATTCCTGATGTGTACTCATTGTTGGGATTTCACTTTTACATGACGACATTACAGAATTACCATAGTTTATCATAGTCACATACGCGAGGACTAGAATAGGAAACTATGTATAGTTTAGAGGCGTATGGGCTATATATACCCCTCTATGGCTTCCATAGATGGGTTGAGTCATTTGGCATTGTTGAGTCATTTGTATCCTTCATCCATTTTCCATCTAATAACAAGTTCATCTTCCATCTCACCACTCTCTCTTACTAAAATGGCTATCATGTGGTTTGACTCACCAAGACCACCGGATAATAGTTTACGTGAATCTTTCAATTGGTATCAAGAGCTATGGTTCTATCTTGGTTCATTTAGTGGTTTCGTTGTGGTTATTTAACCAATAACTAGTGTCTTTCACAACATTGGATTCGTGGGCTATTGGGTTTTTACTGTTCACGATTTTTTTTCCTTTAATAACTGATTCTGAGCTTATATTGGTTTCTAGTATCTTTGGTTTGAAAAAGAAAACATAAAGGATGGTACAAAAATCGTGCGCACAAGGTGTTTGCTATATTGTTGAAGTCGAACAAGCATTTTCTTGAGTGAAGCCGAACAACTCTCATGCCTATGTGAACCGAACTAGTTAAATACTTCATGAGCCAAACATGTTCATTTCTTTGAGGCCGATCTAGTTGTTTTTCATAGAAGCACCGAACGAGTTAACCATTCAACAACCGAACAAAGTTTTCATGGCAACCGAATGAGTTTAATCTTTCATCCACCTAACTAGTCACATTTCAAAAAGAACCGAATGAGTCCAAGTTTTTCATAGAACCGATCGAGTCATTTTCTTCATAAGCCGATCTAGTCACTTGTCTAACACAAACCGAACTAGTCAAACTTCTTCACGAACCGAACTAAATCAATCAAGCTCAAATCTTACACGTTTAAGTTGTTTTCCGGTTTTTCCGTTTCTAGTGTCGGGTAACTACGGGACGTATAACTTATACCGTTGTGTTCGTGACATCGTTTCGATCCACGTGGTATATTCGGATTTCACCGACGATAACCGAACGAGTTAAAAAGATCAAAAGTTCATTCGTTGCATTCTTTTTATAAAATTTCAAACGAACATGATGAAAATAAATGGTGGGAAATTTTTATTAATTACCAAGAATTGAAAGTTGTCACATGCAACCCCTACATGTTTACTACAATTACACCACAAGTCCCTTGTTGCATAATTAATACTCTTTGTTGAAAGGTAGTTTCACAGTTAGTCCTTAGTGCCTCTAATTCAACCGTTAGTGCTCTAAAGTGAAACGTTCTTGCACCGTTTGTCCTTACTTGAGTTTTAATCAACCGTTACTCATCTCAAGTTGAAGGTTTGTACACCGAATGATGATAATGGGCCGAAAAATAATAATAATAATAATAATTTTTTTTTAACATTTTGTGTTAAATATTTTTTTTAGTGATAATTTTTTAGTCTACGGATTTTTTTTTCTTGCGAATTAAATAATTTTTTGTTTGCGCAAGTTAGTTAGTTAGTTTGTGGTGATTAATTGAGCAAGCTTGTCGGGATTATTCGTTGTCTATCGGGATTTTTGTTCGAGACAAGATGAGTCAAGACGTAATTACA
>BQNB010077050.1:4845-15936 GCA_026074375.1 Tanacetum coccineum
AATAAGCTCATAAGCCCGTTAAATAAGCTAAAACATACCTGTTAAATCGGGTAATTTTAAGTACATATTAAAACAGACCGAGTGAGGGCGCTTCACAAACATTCTTATCTTTCTTTTTTGACTTGATAGCCAGTGTGTTAACTGTGATCACAAACGTATATTATGACAACGATAATCTAAACTTTTTAAGTGGTTTAGAAGGTTTTATGCATTTGAGTACATTTCAGATGACCTTTAACCCAATTGACACTCATTTTACATGTTTCTTTTTACGTTTAATTGTTATAGATCGACCCAATTAAACCCATTTGGTCTGTTTGTATATTAAAGGGTCGAAATTGTTGCACTTTGAAAATGTTCTATCAAATGGATTAGAAGGTATGATCATGAACTTTTATGAATTTTACGTTGTTACATTGGTTTGTTAGGTTAGTGTAATAGCTTTAGTCCTGTGATATTTTGAAAGATCCATGTCTAAAAAATGACAGTTCTAGTCAATCGTTAGGATACTATTTGCGCCTCTAAATTTAAACGCTTACAGATGCGCAAAAAATGAAAAACACAAACCAGCTGTTAAAATACAAAGAGAGCTCAATCACATTTTGTAACGTTTCGTACATCAACTAAAGCTAACAAAGATTATCCTACATCACGTGGAGGCCATGATCAGCATTGATCTTACTGCTAGTTTCTTCAATCGCTTGTGGTCAGTAAGTTGATTGCTTTTACCATCATTTTGGCCAGAGGTAGCAAAATGGTGGTTTGTGCCGGTTCGGTAGCGGGTCAAAATGGGTTGGGTTAACAAACAGTGTTGGATTGATCTGAAACATTCTTATGTCCATCTTTAAGAATTGCTTACATAAATTTAAATTTGTTACATATGATCAACAAAACTAGTCTCTTAGAATTTGAAAGTAATTTGTATGAAGTAAAATACACCTTGGGCAACTTTCAGCTCACATGACCTTTTCGATCCGTTTGACAAGTTTTATTTTTAACATTTATCTTTTTATTTGACCCATTTGACATTATAAGGATAATAGATAACCTACATCAGTCTATTGATAAGCAAGTAAAGTGAAATAGTCAACTCTTGTGTTATGCTTCTTGCCTCTGCATAATTTCCCTCTCGGCCAGTTTGTTCCTTGATTTATTGATGCTTGTTTAGTATATAATCTTTGTTGTATTGACTATGTATTATACTAATGTAATTCCTGTCATGTCTTCATATTATTGAGGCTAACAGTTAGCTCAGTAAGGCTTTGGTTATTGATCAAACCTGCCTTAGTTCGTCTTAGATGCACAATCAACTCATTGAGGTCGCACCAACCAAATGGCATTTAAGTTTGTGTTGGTGCAGGCGGAGACTAGAGAGGGGCTTTTGAATAGACTAGTGGAGTGGTTGAGTAAAAAGCGTTAGATAAAATTAGACTTGACGCTGACGTATACTGATACAACAAGTTCTTTCCTTGATAGTTCAACGTAGCAAGTGAAAGGTAAAAACGTGGAAAGAAACCTATCAACCGATCTAACAGTTGTTTAAGGTCTTATGCTAATTATATGAAACTCAACCAGGGTGTAAGATGTACACCATAGATTGGCACTAAAAAAGAATAAATTAATACTAACATGACATAACCACAATGGTATGCGAAGCATATAACAATAATGTAAGCTCTTTTAGGTTTGTAGCTCATAATCTATTAGTTCTTGCGCATACCCTAAAGCTTTCGACCATTTTATCAAGCTTCCCAATGCAGAATGTATCTCTTATGTCTTGGAATGCCTCTCATCAAAGGCATAAAACTCGACTACCATCATCCACCTCAATCAAGCTGCAGCCCGATAACTTTTTTGCCTTGGTGTTCCTCATTGAAACTTTTGATCGAGCCAAATCATTTCATCTTTTCGTATCTCCATATATATTTGACAACATCACATAGTTAGAAGGGTTCTCAGGTTCAAGTTCCATTAAGCGTTGAAGGTACAATTCAGCTACTTTGACGTTTTTGTAGATTCTTGATGCTCCTAATAAGTTGGTCCAAATGACATTATCTGGTTTTACATGCATTTTCTTAACAAATTCAATCGCTTCTTCAATTAAAACGACTCAATATAATAAATCAACCATACAACCATAATGCTCAATTTGAGGTACAATCGAATATTCATCCAACATGGAGTTAAAATACGTAAATCCATCTTTAACCAACCCCATAAGAGAACATGCACAAATAACACCTATAAACGTGATACCATCCGATTTTTGTTTAGCACTCTTCATATCGTGGCAAATCCTTAAAGGGTCTGATCCATGACCATGCATATATCTAATCCGTTAATTATCGTGTTCCATGAAATCAAGTATTTTTATTCATTTCCTTGAATGCCTCAATGGCACTTGTTATCACACCACATTTTGCATACATATGAATCAAACAGTTTCCAACGTAAGCATTTTGTTTATACTCATTGTTTGTCGCATATACATGAACCCATTTACCCAATACTAAAGCTCCTAGCTTTGAGCAAGCAAACAACATGCTTACAAATGTTGCATCGTTAGGCTTCACATTAGACTCATTTAACATCATTTTAAGGGTGTTAAGAACTTCCATGAACCTACCACTATGAGCGTACCCATTAATCAATGCATTCCACAAAAACAAATTTCTCTCAGGCGTCTCATCAAACAATTTCATTTTTTCGGTTTCTAACCGGTTCAGCTGTCAACTAAAAACACGCTAACTGCTCTATTATTAGGTCTAAAATATAATAATACGCTAACTGACTATTCGATTTCAGGTTGGAAGCCGAGCAAACTGTCTAGCCTATTAACAAATATAACTTTCACTACAAACGCATTTAGAGTTTTGTATTTCATCTAATTTTAGTTTTCAGTTAGAATCCGCGCTCACATTTTAGCCTAATTTATAAATTAACTTTCACTAAAAACACAATAATTATATTATGAAAACTAGACATAATAATAGTGCAGTTGAAGTGTAAAAATGAGATAATATGAATTAACAGTAATGTGTTAGGTTTTATACCAAACGAAGTAAGTAGTTGAATCTCCGACTAAGCAGCAAGCTGACGTGTCATCGATAACCGGAGTTAACAGCGGCTGAGATAAAGGTGGTGGAGCGGTGGTTGTTGAAGGTAGGTAGAGGTTGTACCATTTGATTGAGTCGCTTTCGATTATCGAAACTTCTATTCCGGTTAACAATGATCGTGACGTCATCGCTGACTGAAAACATAGTTTTTTTGAGTGTGTGTGAAAGTAAGGAGGGAAAGGGTTTAGAGGGGGGTGTTTTTGTAAGCGAGGGTTAAATTAGTGTGTAGATTTTAAAATTTAGGTTATCTCTTGTTAGTTTTGTTAAGGTCTAGTCAAGTCTGAGTCTGGTCGAGTCGAGTACTGCTAAATTTGGAATTTGGTTTCGTCTAGAAGTTTGATCTCGAAACTTAATTAACAAAGAAGTACATCTAATTAATAACAAAAATACTTCTTCAGATATGAAAAAAAGTCTTGTATGTCCAAACACCCAACAATAAGAGAAACAGAGTAGCGATTAGTTGCATACTCGGATTCCAGAGTCTAACGACATCCGCGGAATGGTCTCTTTAAGTGGAAATGGACTTATCTCAGAATGTAGCAAAGCCTCAAACCAGAGAAAATCCATTTGGGATCATGGAATGAAGATATGCATGCCAAAAGAAGAAAAGGTGGTGACTTGTCGACCAAGGGCATCATACCCAAGTCATAAAGCATGAATGACGAATCATAAAGCAAGTCAAAGTGTATGACTTATAGGCAAGCACCCCTATAACTCATCGGTTAAAAGGATGCGTCATACCTCATGATCTCCATAACACGACAGAGTTACTCGCTTATAACACAAGTGCATTAACTCCATCAAAGGGTGAGATCTCTAAGCTAAGAAAACACGCATAACACCCATTTCTCTAAGTAAGAGTTGTTGATTGTATTTTTTTTATAATAGAGGCGTATGTTTAGGAAGATAAGAAAATAGGGTTGTAAGTGGAGTGTGTTATATCCTTATAGGTTTAGTATAGTCTAGGTTGTTGGCCTAGTGTTTAAAAATTTGTAGTGAAAATTATAGTGTGCTTGGACCAAACATTTAGTTGGAATTAATTTTCGGCCTAGTAAAAATGAATCTAATTTGGACAAAGTTAAAAATACTTTGTATTTAGGTTGAATTATATATGGTTACAGATTTCGGCTAAAGTTTTGTATAACTTCGACTATGATTCTTGTTGAGCATTGATAATTTGAGGTTGATTATATTTATGGGCAGGAATTTTGTGTGTTGTAAATTGATTTGTGGGCTCAAATGGTTATATGAGTTTTGGTATTATAAATTGGACAACAAATAGTGTTGGGCTGAATTTTTCGGGTTTGGTGGATTAGAAACCCAACTAGTTTTCGTGAAATCGAGGAATTAAAGTGTTAACCGTAACATGTTTGTTGACAATGGTGAACCGAAACCGTGTGTTTGTAAATTTCAAGATTGAAATCATTCAAATATTCATCTTCAAAGATACATTCGAGCTAATTATTCATTGTTATGGTTTAATACATACTTAAAAAATGAACAATTAAAATTATTCAGATAATTATAAAAAACAAACAATGTTATGTTTTTTAAATTCATACTTTTTACTCACCTCTTATCAATAAAATGTGGCAGATCCGGACCCAAAATATCTTAATAAAGCAAACACACCCTTAAGCTTATTTAAGATGTATTGTACCAATATATAATACATTTTTCATTATTGTTAAGCCGTCAAGTATATTTCAAATACATTAATCTATAATTTTATCGTTTAAGGCTTACAAACATCTAAATTAATCGATTTACTAAAATAAGTTGATATAAACATTCGACACATATTCGTATCTGTTCTCAAGATTTCTTTTGAGATGAAAAGGAATGAAATGGAGTGAAGTTAAAATTATGTGTGTTCTTGAGTTTATTTTAATAAAGGAAAGAAAGAGGGATGAAGGGGAATTGAAAGAAAGTACATATGTTTTTTCTCTAAAATGTTTCACTCCATTATTAAGATGAAAGTTAATGACCCACTTTTTTCTATCGCTTTCTTTACTTTTCTTTACTTTAATTTTTTTACTTTGTTTTTCCTCCTAAAAAGAAAGTTGAGAACACATAATCTTAGAAGACTTTACAAACATCTAAATAGATCATTAGAAGGATTTACAAACATCTAAATATATAATACGCTTATATAAGTTCAAAGCGACTAATTACTGTCAAATCACCCATCCCACATCGACAAGAGAAAGAACTTATCATTGGTTTATATACAACCATTAAACGACGATGTTTGTCCCTTCGGGGGCATTCAATAAAATTGGAACGATACATAGAAGATTAGCATGGCCCCTGCGCAAGGATGACACGTACAAATCAAGAAATGGTCCAAATTTTTTTCTCAACCGTTTTCGCGCTTCACAAGAACTAATTATTTTATGGGCAAATGAGCTTATTCAGAAAATTTTAGATAAGTTTATAAGCTCATTTGCAATGGCTTATACGCACAAGGTTGATATGCTTTTAAGCCGTTTAAAATGAGCTTGTGCGCTTATCAAATTTTCAATAAGCTCATAAGCCCGTTAAATAACCTAAAACAATCACCTCGTAAGTTGTTTATCATACTCTTCGCATCAGCTTATATAGGGGTGTTTGTTCACGTTTATATATGATTTTGGCATATATTTCATAAGCTCACTTGTTTCTGCTTATTTTCTAGTTTATGAACTTCTTTATCTTCTTAAGTGATAATAACTTCATACACTAGAAAATAATCCAAAAATACGGGCTTATAAAATATAAGCTGATATCATATCAACTCATCATAAGCTTAAATAGTTTAAAAAGTAAAAAAGTTAAACTACAAAAAGAAAATAATATAATCACTTAATTTTTGTCTCATTCCCTCTTTCTAAAGTGTCTTTCCTTCTTTCTCTTCTACATATTTTTTACTCCCGTGAGTTAATTTTCGCTTTGCTTTTTCGACAACCAACTATTTTTAAAACCAACGACCAACCACCAACCACCTCTAACTACAACAAGCCAAAGCTTTTGAGGTTCCAATCACCAATGTGGTTCTCGATATATTTTTTAGATGGACCTAAATTTTCTTTATATATCGCTTCCAAAGGTTTCTAGTGTCTAAGGTGGTTCCAGGGAACCACCTACGACCAACATATATGATGCCCCCAACATTTTGGTGACTGGTCCATCACCCAGCTCGCCCAGTACCAGGCAAAGCACTGGTTAGAGACCTCTTGTCGCGGTGTCTTTTTAGGTCCTTTTAGTGTTAGTATGATATAGCTTCTCGCTAGTTCTGTTTTTTGATATCTTATGCCGTTAAATAAAAGAAAACATGTGAGGAACAAATTAATTTACATATACTTAAAAAGAATATAATGAGTACCTCTCGAGGAAATCTGACACCGGTGGTGGTGCCGGTAGACCGTTGGTTCTGCAACAAACATGAAACTAAACAATAAAAATAGTATGGTTTGGAGAAAAATGACTCATAAGAAGAAGCTTTAATTGTTTTTTCTCTCTTCTCATGGGTTCTTGATTTTTTAAATAATATCTAATTATTTAAAGTCAACAACCGACATGTTTCATTCAATTCAGATTATGAACAAATACACAAGAGAATAATATAAGGATCATCAAATGTAACTAGATATGATCTAGCTGCAAGCTTATAACTATAGGTTTTAAGCTCATAGCTTAGTAAGTAAGCAAGAGTGTTTTTTATTTTATAAAAATGTTTGGTAAGACAAGTATAAAGTGTCAAATGATATAAATTGAAGCTTTTTTATATATAATAGGTACAAGCTTAATATCCAAACAAGGCTAGTTTTTAGTAGGAGCTTTTAAATTTAAAACAAAAAAAATTAAAGCCCTTAAAATCTATAAAAAAGCTTCTCACCAAACGGGTAAGTAAGGATATATACACAAACTTTATGTTAGGAAGGGATGATAAAACAGGGGTACCTCATAATTCCTTCTGACACTGATGATGACAGAACTATTACAGCTACCTCGTGTTGATTAGGAACATACTCCATTAATTAGAATTGTTATTATCTCATAGGTTCACTAGATCTAGAGAGAATTTATGAGATTATGTTCCTAATCAGGGACGGACCTAGAACACTAAGTCATCAGGTGCACATAAACTTTTTTTTACGAGTATAAAGGGTTTTGATTTGGGGTGAGCATGAGGCGGTCGCGGGCGATTTTTGGCTAAAACCAAACCCCAAACCAAAAGTTCGGCTTTAAGTTTTTTAAAACCAAACACCAAACCAAAAGTTTGATATGGTTTTTTCGGTTTTTGGTTTTTTGTGGTTTGATTTTCGGTTTTTTCACTAGAGGTTTATATATTCTACAAGTTTGAAATCTCTTTCACAAACAGTTACTGCATGAATTTAGATAAAGTTATTGTAAAGATAAAGATTTGAAAAAGAGGTAAATACGATTATGATGGTATCAGCGTCGTCTCATGGCTTCTTGTGGACTAAAGCGAAAATATGAAATGAGACATTTTCGACAATATTTTTTTGTTGTTAATATAAATAATTTAAAGGATTTGTCAATAACTAGTTATATCATATATTTGGATATCCAAGATTGGCGTTGACGGTTTTATGTTAGACCTATTATTTTACTTAGGTTTTTCAATTCAGATATCCAAAATTTCGGATAAAAGTTTTTAATTCAGATATCCGAAATGTCGGATATCCAAAATCTCGGATATCCAAATTTTTTGTTTTATGTTAGACCCATTATGAGGCGGTTTGGTTTTTTCAGTTTGGGTTTTCATATAGAACCTAAAATTAAACCAAAACTTTCGGTTTTAAAAACCAAAATTGTACCATCGGTTTTAGAATTTGTTTGATTTTCTTAGGGCGGTTTCTCGGTTCTCTTGCTCTCCCATAGTTTTGATGGTAAATAAACTTTTTTTGTTATCATATTAGTGGATTAAGTAATATTTATGTGACATAAAATTTTGTAACCAAGTTCATTTTGAAAAAAAGGAATTTTTATAAAAAATTACATTACGTGACCAACATCCATTGGGTTCCCGTGAACCCCCGAAAACCCCCTAGGTCCGCCCCTGTTCCTAATTACGCATCTAATATATAGAGGTTGATAATTAGTATGATCTTATTTTATTAATTATATATTACGTCAGTTTTTTAGAACTTCATGCATGCATGCTTTCTTAATCCAATTAATCGATGATGATTTTTCCCTTAATTGTATGTATACCTCGTAGCTATATGTGAATGGATGTGAAAGTTAAATAAATACTAGAGATAAATAACGAGACAAGAGTATTCCCATCACATTGTACTTTAATATGTTTAATAAATAATGAATGTCCTATTAATACAAATATTCGCGTAAAAACGATATTTAGATTTATTGATCTTTAAGTTTTGATAATAACAAATATAATGTCATACTACGTAAAAGTTTAAGTAAACAAGTTATTTAGTCGTAATTTTACTTATCGACGACAAATCACTTAAGGTATGAATATGGTTTGGAGAAAAATGGCTCATAAGAAGAAGCTTTGATTGCTTTTTTCCTTCTTCTGATTAAGGTTCTTGATTTTTTAAACAATATCTAATTATTTAAACTCAACAACCCACATGTTTCATTCAATTCATATCATAATTAAATACACAAGAAAATAATATAAGGATCATCAAATGTAACTAGATATGATCTAGCTGTAAGCTTATAACTATAGGTTGTAAGCTCATAGCTTAGTAAGTAAGCAAGAGTGTTTTATATTTTGTAGGATATTGGATATCATAACACAAGGGAAAGAATAGGGGTTGGCAGATTATAGAGAGAAAAGGGAGAGGATTTATAGTGAGAGAAAAACCTTATGTGTGTAATTGATAAAATGAACAACCAACACCTTCTCCATGTGTGGAGAGGGTTTAAATAAGTCTTACACGCCCCCATAAAACGGGCTATGGTATGGGCTTACAGTGGGTAAAGACCCGGCCCAATACCATAAGTCATACGATTACTGTTCTAACTATGAGCTATGCTAAATATGAAATACATGGGGTGACTGAGTATTTTTCTTAATCCTAACAATCTCCCCCTAAGGGAGGTCACCCCAGAAAATACAATTTGAATCCTAGCATTCTATGAGTTGATCTTTGACTCTAGCTCGTAGTCTTTGATTCTTCAAGTGCTATCTTTGTACGACAAGTAGTGATCTTAGAGCATAGTTCCTTTGACTTGTCTTTGACAGTGATCCTTGAGCATTCTTTGAGATCATCAGCCACAGTAAATCTCTTAATCATCCTTGTTGTGAAATATTGCCTCCATGTGATGTTGTGACCTTCGGACCGGCATGCTCACACTTTTCTGGATCATGATAGCAAGCGTCAGAGTTGCAGAAGCTGTGTTGTAGGTCTTTCAGCTATCATGAGGTCTTTGATTAGGAATATGAAGTGTGAGCATGGGGTTGTGAATTGACATATCTCTGGCCAGCAGCTGCAACCGTCGGGGTTCCTGCAAATGTACGTTAGTAATAAACAAACGAAAGTGTCTTTGTTCACTTTCGTTGAATAAGGTTGCAAGAACCACGGTTCCCCGTTGATCAGTATAAATACTGCCTGTGATCAGGTAAAATTCCTAAGAATCTCCTTGACAGGGTTTCGCAGCTGTACTAGCCGTTCTCAATACCGGAGCATCTCAAAGTAGACAACGCGGTATGAGTGAACTAGTAAGTTATAAACTCACTAATTGAAGAGAAAAAAATGGATTTGAAAATCAATCGCCGTGTCACTCATGAAATAGTTTTTGTGACACTTTGAGAGTTTTAATCATAAATCATAATTTTCCATCCAATGTCAATTCACTTCCTGGAACAAGTTTGATTCATAAAGAATCGCACCATCGTTGCTTTCCAGTTGTCACAAGTTTAATCCATAATGGATCTCACATGTCACCTACCGTAGAGCTTGTTTGATGTGGGCTCTAGCAGGATTTGCATCGTCATTGTGAAAAACTTGCGTATCACTTGGATCTTCTAGCAACACCATAAGGATAATGCGTAGGACTCTTAAGATATTACTTGTTTTCACAGTGTGTGAAGAACAAGTATAAGTTGGATTAGTGTCCTAGTGAGATTTGTGGATGATCTCATGGCTCTAGACTCAATAGTGCGTTTTGATTTTAGAAGTTGGAGGCTGGAGCAGACTGCCACCTTTTCAATACCAACTAACTCGGAGTGAGAAAGTCGATAGTAATGAGTGAATCTTCGTGAGAATGAAACAAGAGTATTTTGAGAGACCTTGAGTGGCTAGGGAGGGTTGTGCAGCGTATCACTGGGTCCATGATACTTGTCTTCAATGTCAGCAATCAACCTCGTGATTCTGACAACATATGTATTGACCCGGTTTCTGCCTAATATGTAAGGAGGGCTGCTTTATTTACACCCTTTATCTTAACATTTCTTTTTCATTCTTCAACCCCTTCAGTGCTTACCGAGACTTCATTACTAGTACCTTGTTGGGTTTATTCCAGTACTAGCTCCATCTCAGTCGGCATTATTCCCCTTTTTTTCTCACTTTACTCTTTTTTTTGCATCATACCTAAGGATTTCTACACTAACTAGTGGATTGTCCCTGGGTAGATCCCTCCGGCTCTGGCAGGATCATGGGAACATGTACCTAACCATACCATCCTTATAACTTCGATAAAGTAAGCGCATGTCAGTCTTTTGGTACTGTTCTCTTCGCCTTAAAACCAATTGAAAATCAACCAAGGTACTTGTGATATAGATATTAAAGCTATTGTACCTCGATTGTTTTGATTATTTAGAAACGCTCCCTGTTAGTGGATTTTTACACACTATAAAATATATAATATAATTCCAAAAGAGCAATTAAGAAATTTTCTAAAGTCTCCCTTAAGAAAAGCTCACTCTAAAAGATATATATAATATATAATATGTATATTTAACTGGGAAGAATGATCACCCGGGTCGTTTCCC